>CM040189.1:62196517-62266517 GCA_022606455.1 Callitettix versicolor
TGCAGCGAACTTCAACTACTTGAAGTTGCAGATCTAGTTTAATGCTTCAGCTGTTTTACTCTCAATTCTAGACACAAATGTACACTAATTGTTTTTGACATACCAACTTATCCCATACCAACAATGCCTGTGTTCATCAGATAACAAAAACTCCATTGTATTTATTATTAGTATATGCTAGTTAACTGCCTGATCACTTGTTAGGATACTTTTACAACTTCAAGTTTAAGATTTTTCACAGAAAATTTTGAAATAAAGATTTTTGAACTTTTTCAAATGAAGATAATCAAACAATAACTCAATTATTTTCTTCTAATGATCTTGAAAACTTGTACCTCCTTTACTCAAATTCCTTGATAACCTGAAGTTGTCAAGGTCTTACAGTACTAATATAATACTAATACCTATATAATAAATAACACATAAATAATAATAATAAAAAAAAAAAAAAAAAAATAATAATAATAATAATTATTATTATTATTATTTTATTGAAATACTTTTAACTTAATAATTAATTATTAAAAATTAAAAAAAAATATTAACTCCAGTAAAAAAAAAACAAAAAACATCACACTAAGGATATTAAGTATTTTTAAACTAATTACAATACTAAAGAAAATGAGCAAAAGAAGGTATTTTTTATCAATTCCATTAGATGCTTACCTCACTCCTTTGATAAGAAGGTTAACATCTTCAGGGTCTGTAAGGTATTTTGAGTAAATTTTCGGGTAATCTTTTGGATTTGAACTATTCAGTTCTAGATACCCTCTACTTTTAGGTTTTAGTAAAGTTGGTACCATTCTAAAAACAAATAAATATCTGTTCAGTATGCCATAACAACAACAATAATAAGAAGAAGAAGAAAAAGAAGAAGAAGAAGAAGAGAGTGCTGCACGGAATGACTGAAAGAAGTCCATAGGGACTTACAACAGATCAACATAGGAAATCTTGATTATCGTGCTGAATGTCCGAATAAAATTAAGATGATTAAATTAACATAAAACATCACAACAACCTGGAAAGAAGTGGACAAATGAGAGGAGGAAGGAGCATTCGGATATGATGAAGAGATTCTGAGAGGAAAAGAAGGCAAACGCTAAAAGATTAAATCATGTATTTCAAGTTCAATCACTCTCCTAAGGGGGAACAGTCGATTAAATAATAGTAATAATAATAATAATAATAGTAATAATAATAATAATAATAATAATAATAATAATAATAATAATAAGAAGAAGAAGAAGAAGAAGAAGAGCAACAACAACAACAACACCAACTCCAACACCACCACCAAAACCACCAATAACAACAGCAACAGCCAACAACCAACAACCGACAACAACAACAACAAATAACAAGCAACAAGCAACAAACAACAACCGCAACGGCAACAGCAACTGTAACGGCAACAAAAATAACTACAACAACAATAACAGCAGCAGCAGCAGGAGCAACAACAACAACAACAGCAGCAGCAGCAGAAGAAAAAAAAATTCTCTTTATTTTTGGAAATAACAAAAAGTCACATGGAGCCACGTCTGGTGAATATGGAGGCTGGGGCTTGCTTCACTCAAACAGCGTTGAACTTGTAGGTAGTACTCCTTATTGACCGTTTCACCTGGTGGCAGAATTCATAATGCACTATGCCATTAATATCGAAGAACACAGTGAGCATAACCTTCACGTTCGACCGCACTTGTCGAGCCAGAATGCCTCCACTGGGATGATTGAGCCTTAGTTTCGACGTCATATCTGTAAACCCATGTTTCATCACCTGTTATAATATATTTCAGTAATTCTGCATCGTCTTTGACTTCATTTAGTTTCTCCTGAGCAACTTCCATTCGCCGCTGTTTTTGTTCAAAATTCAACAATTTTGGAACGAATTTTGCTGCCACACATTTCATACACAAAACATTGAAAACAATGTCATGACTGTAGTATATAGGTATTTGTATTGTCCTACGGTTGGCACCACTTGTGGCTAGTTGTCGCACCCCGCCGCACGGCGTGCCAGTGCTACGGTGACCGCCAAACCGATAACATGTAGCTCTCACAGTCAGTATAATAAAGTTACTAGTTCATAGTAAACCTGAAGAGTTTTCATTTATTTTAAGATTATATTCACGATATTACATATTGGCGACGAGGTAAATTTTTTTTTGTGTGAACTAGTGTGAAAAGTCTCAAAGTGAACTAGTGCTGTACAAGTTGATAGCAACGAGTGCGAATCGAAAAATAATAGCAACATGGCGACCGGTCAAAGCGAAGAAGCAACAGCGGTGATGCAGAAGGTCAATATTTGTGCAGCAGTTGGAAACCTGAAAGAATTTAAGATCGCAGATAATTGGGAAATTTTCGCTGAGAGGCTGGAGCAATATTGTATAGCGAATTTCATCGCCGACGATAGGAAGACATCGATCCTCATTACAAGCATGGACGAGGAGGTCTATAAGGTGCTAAGAGATTTGTGTGATCCTGTCCTTCCTAGAGATAAAACATACAAAGAATTGTGCAAAGTACTCAAGAAGCAATTTTCCCCCAGAATCTCGGTATTCAAGGAGAGACGAGATTTCTACGAATTGAAGCAATCCACTGGTGAAACGGTTAGTGCGTGGTATGCGCGTGTTAAAAAGAGTGCTGTGAATTGCGAATTTGGTGCAAATTTAAATTCTCAAATAAAAGATAAATTTGTGACCGGCCTACAGCCAGGAAAAATCTTAGATCGCGTCATCGAGGAAGACCCTGCAACAGCTCTAGAGACTATCCTCGAGACGGCTTTAAAAAAAGAAGCAACGATCGCCAACGCTTTTTCGGAGGAAAGAGAAGTAAACAGAATTTCGACCGCTAAAAGCCAAAACAAAAATACTCGCGCAGGTCATAAGAAGAAACCGGAGTCTTCCAAGAATAGGTCTGCAACGGGTCAAAGTTGCCGGCGCTGCGGTAATGATAATCACACGTCGGCTGACTGTAAATATAAAAAGTATGAGTGCGATACGTGCCATAAAATAGGGCACCTCAGCAAAGTCTGTTTTCAAAAGAACAAGAATGCTGAGACGACAAACAATTCTCAGAAAAATAGAAGCAGAGGCAGAGACACCAATTTCTTGGAAGGAGAGGAAGAAGGTCCGAGGCGCTATATGCTATGTCCGACGGCGGCGCCACCTCACCACCACCCGTTTGGGCTCGAGTGAAAATTGCCGGGAAAGAAGTGACGATGGAAATCGACAGTGGTGCTACTGTGTCGGTTATCCCAGAAGCTCTATATAGAAGAGCTGAGTCATTGTAAATTAGAAACATCAAACAGAGTGCTCAGTTTCTACGACGGAAGCTCGATTTTGCCAATAGGGAAGATTACTGTCGAGCTCCAATACCGAAAAAGGAAGTGTGTAGGTACTATTGTCATTGTTAAGAGACAGGACAATAAAGCGCTGATGGGGCGCGATATAATGTACATGCTAGGTTTTCGAGTAACTGAAGTGAATCATATAGCGGTTGATAAGAGACTTGTTGATAACATTTTGACTGAGTACGCAGATCTGTTCGACGGTAAACTTGGCAAACTCAAAGGGCGTAAAGTGCATTTAAAATTGAAAGAAAGTGTCAAGCCAGTTTTTTGAGTCCTCGCCCTATGCCATTCGCTTTTAAAAGTGATATCGATAAAGAGATCGATCGTCTCGAACGCGATGGTGTAATTTCAAAGATCGATAATGCAGAGTGGGGTACACCACTCGTACCGGTGCTGAAATCAAATGGTGAAGTGCGTGTGTGCGCAGATTATAAAATGACCGTAAATAAATATCTTGAAGATTTCAAACACCCGATTCCGCGTATCGAAGAGCTCTTCGCAGCTCTCCAAGGGGGAGATACGTTTACAAAGCTGGATTTGCTATGGGCGTATAATCAGCTGGAAGTGTCGGAAGAAACGCGATATTTGTTGGCGTGGAGCACACACCGCGGCATGTACGCAATGAACCGTTTACCGTTTGGCACCAAGCCGGCAGTTGAAACTTTTCAACATGAAATTGAAAAAGTGTTGCAAGGTTTAGATGGTGTGAAAAACTTTGTTAACGATATAGTCGTGACGGGAAACGGGACTGCGGAACATGTAAAAAATTTTAAAAAAGTGTTACAACGGTTACGGGAAAAAGGTCTAAAGTTGAATAGAAAAAAATGTGCTTTTTTCCAAGAGAAAATTGAGTATTTAGGGCACGTTATCGACCGCACAGGCCTCCACAAAAATCCTCAGAAAGTCGAGGCCATTGCCAAGTTACCCGAACCCAAAGACGTGACACAAGTGAAAGCCTTTATTGGCATGATTAATTATTATGCGCGTTTTATACCAAATTTGGCAAATAAATTAGCGCCGATGTATGAGCTGCTAAAAAAAGGTGCGGAATTTAAGTGGACAAAAAAATGCAAAGAAAGTTTTAAAAACGTAAAGAGCGAGTTAATGTCCGAAAGAAGTTTGGCTCACTTCGATGCGCAGCTGCCAGTCAAGCTTGCCTGTGACGCTTCCAAGGAGGGGATCGGAGCAGTGCTGCTACATGTGTATCCTGACGGCTCCGAGCGTCCGATATCGTTTGCGTCCCGAACACTAACGAGAGCAGAGAAAAACTACGCTACGATCCACTTGGAAGCGCTCGCTATATATTGGGGTGCCAAAAAATTCCAGCAGTACCTATTGGGCAGAAAATTTACGATCGAGTCTGATCATAGACCTTTACTGGCTCTCTTTGGGGAGGAGAAGGGGATTCCCCTAATGGCTGCGGGCAGGTTGCAAAGATGGGCCTGGTACCTCAGTGGCCTACAGTACAATTTGAAGTACGTCAAAGGTCAAAACAACGGAGGAGCGGATGGACTGTCAAGGTTGCCGATGGAGCATAATGAGAAAGAAACTGACGAGTCACGCGATTACTTCGTGTTCCATATAGAAGAGAGAACACCAGTAAGTGCCGAAAAGCTCAGGCAAAGCATCAAGAGCGATGCAATCTTGAACAAGGTCATGCTTTACACGATGACAGAGTGGCCTGGCAAAGTAGAAGACAGCTTGAAGCTCTTCCGCAAATAGTTCTTCCGCAAAGAAGAACTAAGAACGAGATTAGATCTGCTCAGAGAAAACATGTCACCTGATAAAGCTGCAAAGCAAATAGAATATTATAAAGGCAATCGAGATCTAATTTTCAAACCAAATCAATTAGTTTATGTTCGTGACTATAGAGTGTCAAATAAACCAGGGTATAAGTAAAGAAACTCTAATTTCAAGATATTTAATGATGTATAGAACAACTCCACACTGTACGACTAACCAAACTCCAGCAAAACTCATGATGGGAAGAGAACTGATGGGACCTGCCAAGAAGAGTGAAATACCTGTGCTCAATGATCTATACGTACCGAAGTTTATTCAAGAAACCGAGTCAGCTGTTCGACAAGAAAGTGTTCCAAATGTTATTGATACAAGTGGCTCAGATAACGAATCGCGCCGCGATGAAAAGTTAGTTGTGCAAAGTGATAGCTCGTCAGTGACTGAACATGTATCGAAAAGTGCGGGTAATGATATGATTGATAAACCACGACCAGCTAGTGCAGTAGTGAAAAAGACTTTTCCTATAACTCTTAATGTTAACGAAAGACCCAAACGGAACATTTCAAAACCGAACAAATTAAATCTTTAATATTGTACCTTTTTTTTATATATTCATGTTTACATTTCTTAAATAAATAAAAATTAATGAGAATTTTTATATGATATAATACCGCCGAATTAAGGGTGGAGAAATGTAGTATATAGGTATTTGTATTGCCCTACGGTTGGCACCACTTGTGGCTAGTTGTCGCACCCCGCCGCACGGCGTGCCAGTGCTACGGTGACCGCCAAATCGATAACATGTAGCTCTCACAGTCAGTATAATAAAGTTACTAGTTCATAGTAAACCTGAAGAGTTTTCATTTATTTTAAGATTATATTCACGATATTACAATGACATGATCCAATCGATATGCCAACATCATCAGAGAGCTCTCTAATTGTGATTCGGCGATTGTTCATAACCATTTCTTTCACTTTTTCCACGTTTTCATCGGTTGTTGATTTGCTGGGGCGTCCAGGGCGTTCGTCATCTTCAACGTCTTCACGGCCTTCTTGGAAATGCTTATACCACTTGTAAACTCTTGCTTTACTCATAGCAGACTCACCATAGGTCTTTGTTAACATTTCACACACTTTGTTACACTTTATTCCATTTTTTACGTAAAATTTGATACAAATTCTTTGATCCATTTCTTTTAATAAACGAAAATTGCCAAGCTCATAAAACACTTCTAACCTTACTGGCTGTCACAGACAAAGTCAACAATGAAAACAGCTGAAAGTTTTATCATACTTCATGGGCATGTATACCAACATAATAAAAAAAAATGTTTGACAATCGGACTCTCGAAGCCCGCGAAATTTAAAAATTCTTGTTACTTTCTGAACACACCTCATATGTGTGTGTGTGTGTGTGTGTGTGTGTGCACGCGCGCGCGCGTGCGTGTATACTGTTTAAATGTGTGTTGTCTCACACACACACACACATACACATTTACAATTTGTATCCAATTTGATTATTACTTTAGCATAGAAATCAATTATGGTAATAACTTTGACAAGTTTTTTAACCAGCAAAATTGGTCCAATAGTTTCATTTAAAATAATAGTTTCATTTTAAATCTTCAAATTTTCAAAATTTTTTATCTAAAATATTGTTAAAAATCTTATATCATTATAATCAGCATTAAATACTGCATAAATTAACATTTTGACTTTTTAAAATCCATTAAATGATTTTTTTAATGAAGAAAATGTAGACATAAGTTTATATCTTTTTATATGTATTCACAGTGTAATATGAAATTTCTTGAAAAATATACTACTTTTTTACTTTTTAATTTCTGAAATACAAATTTAAAATTTTTATAATACAGATAATTACTTACTGTATAATCCGACTGCCTGTACTTTCATATTGCCCAAAACTAGAACAATTTGCATTGTAGCCTTCGAAGAAGAACTGTATATTAGGCACATCTGTATTAGTGGTATTATCAGGTAAATGAGCAAATCCAGTTATCTTAAAAAAGTTTTTCAGTAACAACATTAGTTAATTATTATTAATTTATTACTGTTGTTGTATGAGTGAACATTGCCATTTCTTTCCTTTGGATATTTTCAAACAATACAAAATAGCATAATAATGCACTTTGTTACAAAACACAGAAATTAATAAAAATACTAGATATAGTTTAAAATATTAATAATCAACAAAATTTGTAGAAAATATTTTGATAAATATGTATAACTAAATGTTCTTGTTACTTTGTTTTACAAATAAATATATTTTTAAGTATTGTAATAAAATATCTCATTATGCAAAAAAAAAAAACAAACATTTTCCCATCTAAAATAAAATATTCGAAGATACTGCTTGAAACACAGTTATTTCTGACCTAACTAATCTATTTAACTATTAAAACATAAATATTAAGCTTTGTTATTTTGCAACAAAAGTGGCATATAAAATGCACTTTTCATTACTAAAACAAAGCAATGAAAGTATAATTTTTAGTCATGTATTAGAAACAAGACCTGATTATTATTATAAATGTAATGTCACATTTTTCATAAAACATTATTTGTTTTTATGTTATTATTATTAAAAACAATATTATGTTTTTAAATGAAATGTCAGCTCATATCAACACACACTGTTTATGCAATTTAGATCTATTTATTTTTTAAATACCTCAGTTTAAAAATGTTAACTTTATGATTTGTGCTGTAATCACGGCTTTACAGATTGTGACTGATAATGTCCTAGTCCTTTATTCTTTAACATTCAACACAAAAAAATCCAATGTGTGTGCAGAGCTCACAAAATTATATTTGTATAGTGGTTTAAATAAATGAATTTGTTATCTTAAATTTTTCTCAAAAATTAGTAGTAAAATAATAACAATAATAACAATCTACTGATGAAACTAAAATCGTGGTGTACTATTATTATAATTTATTTAATTTCATCTGTTTGACTTGTCTGTTTATTAATTAAAGAAAAAAGCAATAAAGTACAGAAGGCTGATTACATATACCATCATAAACCTAAATATGTAAGGTTAGACTCTTTATAAAAAAATAGTGTTTTTTAAAAAAAATAAAATATATAAACTACAACAATTAAGTAGCTAATTTTAATAATAAAATTAAAAAATTGTTAAGTTCATCAGCACAGCAAACCAAGAAAAACTATATGCACAAACGTCAATAGTTTATGTGCACTTTCATTGCTAGCTATTCACAAAGTAAAAACTTGATGTGTTAAAAATGACATATCCCCTTTCTACTAATTCACTTTCTGTTGCTGTAGTTATGCCATCAGTGTATATAATAGCAGCAGTCTTAACTTCTGTCTGTGAAGAAATGTAAAGCAGGTTGCAGTAAAATAAAAGTTGTAATGCTGCATGCAATGGATAACTCATAAAATAATATTAATTTTATATTCAAAATAACATCTTAATTTAATATTTATATTTCAAATAATGATCAATGTGTGTTATTTTATTGGTTTGGCTTCAGAAAAGTACATTCATTTTTTTTATTCATATATATATATAGTTGGAATTTTTTAGTATCTTAAAATTAAAATAATATAAAGAGGAAATATGAAAGATTCTTGTCAAAATGTTTCTGTCAAATTGAATAAAAATCTGTAACTTACTTGAGACATGCCTGTTGATGCCATTGGTCCTGTTCTATTTTTAACATATTCATTTAAGGACTCTTCAGTTAATCTGTTGTAACCTTTTATTTTAGGTAACTCTAAAGGTAAACTGACAGATACATGGTTTTGTAAATACCTTCCAACTCCTGGAACATCAGCAACTACTGGGATGCCTGGACAAATTATTTGATATACTCTATTATTAAAAGATATTGTGTATATTATAGTTCTATTAATAAATTTCTAGTTTAGCACCAATTGGCATTTTCATTTAATGTAGGGATATATTTGTTTTAAGAGTAGACTCCACTCAATTGTGTTTTAAACATGTGGTTCATCCAAAATGCATCAGCAAAGATAAAAATAACAAAAGTTAGAAATGGCATCAAACAATGTTCAACTGAATCAACAAATCTTAGTAGCAGCAATAAAAAAATTTTAATACAACAATTTTATAGTTAGTAAAATATTTGTTACATAGTTATTTTACTGTATAGTAGAAAACAAACATTTAAAAATTAAAAAATTCAATGGTTTTTTCAAAGTTTTTAAGATAATTAATTTTTCTTATAATCTTACCAATTTTTGTTAGATGATCTATTGGTCCAACACCAGATAACAATAAAATCTTAGGTGACATAACAGTTCCGGCTGAAAGAATTACTTCCTTTCTAACAAGCAATGTTTGCAAATTTCCATCCCGTTCATATTCTATTCCAGTTGCTTCCTTGTTCTTATTAAACAGTACACGAGTAACCTGAACATGACATGGATCCTGTTAAAAATATGGTAGGCCTATCTGTAGCAATAAAATTATAAGAGTTCACAAACATATTAAAGGGGGTATGTATTACTCTAAGGTTGAGGATGGGTTTAATCAATTAGATCTTTAATGTTGATTCTTTCTTCTCTTCCTATATCAAGTACAACAACAAAAATCTCTTTCTTGACTCAAAAGTGGTCAAAACTTGAGAAACCGTTATGGTGTTTAACTGGACTTGTTTTGCTATATGTTCATCTCTATACATATAAAAAGTAATATAGTAATTGACTGACTGATTCATAATCAACATTGTACAGCCAAAACTATAATAGCTACTGACTTGAAATTGTGATTGTACCTTCATACCACCATGTATGGATGCTCTAGAAACAATTTTCCAATATTCAACGCATAAAGGGATAAAAATAGGGTACAGTAGTTTTTGTTGGAAAACATGTTTTTGGTTAGATCTTATGAAACGTAACCTAATTACTCTAAAATATAAGTAGTGAAATACATTTTTCACCATTTTGAAAAACTCATCCATTGTACTATAAATGTAATGTTAGTACAGTACCAACAAATAAGTTAAATCTCACCTGTAGAAATGAATTTTCTTATGTTATGTAATTAAGATATTATTAAATATTATACTTACAAAACCATTTGTAATAATGTTCAGATTAGGGCGACTTAATATAGCATCTGGATAAAGAAAAGCCTTTGCAAGAGAAAGTCGTTCACCATTTTTTTGTGTCATTTGTGCAACTGAGAATGCAGTTTGGTTATCTGCGTTGAAGTCACCCATAATATTAAAACCTAATTCTGCTGCTCCATTCATGATGTATTTTGTTATATCCGGTTGATCTGGGAAACGTTGAACATTTAATAAGCCTCCTTTGCTATGAAATCTCTGTAAAATTACAAATTAATATTAAACAGCCATATTAATATAGTTTATACTGTAAGTATGGTATATAAAAAATAAAGTGACAGGTTGGGTATACTAATTTAAAGTTTATTATTGTGATAAATAAATTGAACATTTAAAAAAATTAAGGCTAGCTGTATATACAATATGTTTTATGTACAAATTACATGTATAAATCATAATAATTGTAGTACCTAAAAAAAATTGAAGTATTTTAAAATTGATAGAGATAATATCTTACTAAAATAATTTTTTAATTTATATATATATATATATATAAAACAAAATTTTATATACTTCAATGGCTTGTTGTAAACAGTGTTAAACCCTTATACATCATGATATTTTAGAAAACTTCGTCACTTCAAAGGAGATTTCATTCAAAACATTCTATCAAAACTGCAATGAGTTATGAAGAAAACACACACACACACACACACACACACACACACACACACACATACACATTTCTAAAAGTTGTCACAAATTTTTCCATATCTCGAAATCTAAAAAGTGCTGAGATACCATTGTATTGTGACCTTCATCAGCAAGAATGACAAATTTTAGATACATATATCTATGTTTTCTTCATAACTAATTACAGTTTTGATAGAATTTTTCAAAGAGATCACATTCAACGTTATGTTTTTTAAGCAATGTTTTAAGCCCTCATACATAATTATTTGTGTAATAGTTCTGAAGATACATATGAACAGTAATTTTCACTTCATAATATAGAGAGGTACTGTATTCATTCCTTTTCATAAATTTTATAATAGTATGTAGCCTGTATTATGTACCATAGTACCCGTGTTTATGAATAAAGTATGTTTTCTGTTAGTAAGTAGTTCTTCATGAACAGAACATTATATTGGTTACGGCTCTAAGACATATTAAAAACTTGTTTATGTAAATTAAAAATGTAATGTAGATTTACCTCCGTGCCTTTAAATTCTGGTGTTGTATCAAAATCCATATTGTTTTCAGATTTCTTGAAGTACTTAAGTACATTTTCATAATCCCAGCCTACATTACCCATTGCTGCATATTTATCATAGTCTTGTTTATTTCCTCTCATATACATCATACCATGAAGAATGCCAGTGCCTCCCATTACTTTACCTAAATATTTAAACATAAAATAAATAAATAAATATATAAAATCATAGTTCTAAATAATACATATTTTTAGGACTAATAGGTTTAAATGCTATATGTATATACAATTAAATGTAAAGATATAAATGAAATTTGTTTTATGAAAAGTTTAGTAAGGAAGTTTCCTTTTTTATTGTCAGATGAATTTTGAGTTCATAGTAACCAAAAGTCACAAGTCAATATAAAATTTATTACAAAAAATATTATTAGTTTAGCTTTATTTTGTTGTTTTACTGACAGACATGTTTAATTTATTATATTTTTTGTATTAAGGTAGTTACATAACAATTCTTTTATCAAGTAGTTGATTTAATATTAAGATTAAAGCATATAGAATGATAAAACCCCAGGTACTGTGATCAAAGAACCTATTATGCATCTAAACCTCTTGGGTTCTAGTTCAACGGACTAGTTCCCTTAATACATTTTAGCAGACCATTGACTAGCTCATTTTGTTTGAGGTCCTCAGGGTCCTGAAGACTAAATTTTCTTATCCTCCCATTGGCAACAGCTTCACAATTGTAAATTATGTGGCTTGCAGTTCCCTCTTCTTTTTTGCATAACCTACACAATGTTTCTCCATGGTACATTCCTATGCTGTTCATGGAAACCCACGGACTACAGTGCCCTTTAATAAAACTCCATGGTTTTCATAATTTGTATTCTGTCCAAGATATCTACTGCTCCTCCAAGTCCACCTTGAAGAACTTTTTTAAAAGATGTTTACTATGAGAATACCCTCCAAATTTTTTTTCATCTTGCCTGGTCTTCCTTCTTTATATACCTGTTGATTAAAGACCCACTTTTCCAGAAACAGAGGTTAGGTTCTCTCAACATTCACAAACCATCTTAGTCTAAACTGTAGGACTAGCAAATGCTTTAATTAATTAAGCCTCTTAAAGATGCACCTTAAATTCTCCAAAACACAGTCATTGATAAATACCTGTGCCTGTGGTGTTAGCTAAAAAACACACTCCTCTTTAGCATGTCCCCCACCTAGTCACACAGGTTTTTGTTATACCACATTTTAATATGTAGCACGAATCATTGAGTCATGGGAGGCATTGTCAGAAGCTACCTCAATGTTTAAAAAGTTTCCTTGGGAATTTTTTTTTTTTTTTTTTTTTTTTTTTTTTTTGTTCTCTAGAGTTCCTTACAACTTGTAAACTTGTGATATAGAATAGAATAAGTGTTTTGTTTGGAAAAAATAATATAAGAATAATTGTATAAAAGAAATAAAATTACAATTCCAAATAATATGAGAATAAATATTAATTATTAAACAAAGTCCAGTTCCCATGGCCAAGAGGCCATCTGAGGAGTTGCCGATTTTCTTCAGGTACAAACTCTAACAAAAAGAACCTTGATAAAACCAAACTAAAATTTACAAACTTTAGTACAAAGAAACATTAGCAAAGAAAAGTTAATAATACATTTTTCCATTAATTGATGGCAATACTACCAAGCTGCCCTGCAGTGTTTGCTTAGCAAAATCCAGTTTCTACCATTTAATAATTCTGCCACATCTGTCAAACTAAGCTACAAGGTCCTTAAAATTTATTTCAAATGAGTGAAGAAATGCATATTCACAATCGAATCATCCACCAGAATCTGGCCTCTTCCAATTTGAGCATTTCACATCACCAATCAGCATAATTTTGTATTGTTCCCAAACAAAGTTATATAATCTAGCAAAATCACTTGACCACCAGTTACAGTTCAAATAAATAGGGCCAATATCAACAACTTCAGAACAAATAATCAAACTAAACAACATCAAAGTTGGATAATTTTTTAAATCCAAATATGCATTTATATATATTGTCCCTTTGCAGGCCAAAAATAAATCCCTCACTTTCATGACTCAGCTATGAATATTTCTTTGCAGGTGACACAATAAATCATATTCTTTAAATTTATTTTGGAAATTTAATAAATCTTGATCTTCATACAAAAAATGTTTCAAATAAAAACAATATATCAAATCTTCTTAAGAATTCAGTAAATTCAAAAACAGTTATTTTGTTTTCAAACCACAGACATTATATGTGTTACATACTCACTGTTACATATGTAGTGTTGCAATACTCAGAAAATCACACATTAAAATCGTCATTAATTTTGTGTTTAGCCCGATTTGACAGAAGTTTGAGAATCACTTGGTGCACGAAAAAATCTGGGATAGAACTGCTTATCCTACCATGCCCATACTTATGTTATATTTTTCAGTCCGCTTTTCAAATGACCATAACATACCATACCCATGGATCCGTAACTTCATATTATGTTACTTCGCATCTTTTATATGAAACCTAATTTTTATTAATTTCCTACGTTAACTCTACTTTCCTGATCACAGTTCTGAGCCACAAAAACTCCTCTTCAATTTACCCTCTTTTGGAAAACTTCAAATTTTTTTATCTTTAAAAAAAAGATAAAAGAACAGGACGCTCTTTTTTAGTCAATGAACCCAATTTTTTTACAATATTAATATCATCAACCACCAGCTTCATTTCCATTACATTATTACAAATATCAAAAACGTTTTCTTGTAACTCTGTCAAACTCTTGTTCTCTCTCTCGCACCAATGCCGAAAAAACTAAATTATTTTCCCTTTTGCTACTTTCTGCATGTTTACATAGATTTAATTCCTCTAAAGTTCCCTATTCTCTTGCTCCAGTTTCTCTATTTTTTTTTTTTATTTTAAGCCTCAATAATTGCTCCAATATTCAAATTACTTATTCCATTTTTTATAACTTGCTCAAGATCACTCCTAAGATCGTTTTTTAATTTTTCAAGCATTGGTGTTCATTGTTTCGCTAAATATGACATATTTAAATGTTTTTTATAAAAAAAGAAGCATATTTAATTGAAATAAAAATAAAAAGTATTTTAATTGAGAAAAAAAGAAGAGCTAAAACACTTTATTATTAAATCACAAATATAATAGCATTTAATACTTCTGTATTGCAAAACAGTTTAATATAATTATAGTGATTCTGTTTAAATTGTAATCAGAGTTGGCTATGTAAACAGTAAACATTTTAACCCCATTATTGTATTGATAAATCTGAGCACTATATATAAATATAACTTACCTCAACATTAATATAGGTAGGCTTATTTGTATTACTTATCTTTACCAGATAAATCCAGTTGTCATGAAAAAGAGTACTCGACTATTCAAACCTATTAATTATAACCAATAATTCTCCGCTTGTTGTTAGTTTATTCAAATTTCAAGAAATTTGAATACATTAGAATATTGATTGCACTTTTTACATCTCAAACAAACTATAACTTCAAAATAATATTAAACTGTACAATATTTCTATCCTGAAAGGTTATAGACAAACACCAAAACTTACAACCTTATCTGAGCAACCAAGTAAACAACCTTCCACCAGGAAGGGTCAGATGCAACTCTCTTATGATATATATATCATAAGAGCTTAACTTGAGCTTATGTTATTATAAACAGAATTTCAGTATTTATTTAAATATATTATGCACGTTCAAAATAATATTAAACTGCACAATATTTCTATCCTGAAAGCTTATAGACAAACACCAAAACTTACAACCTTATCTGAGCAACCAAATAAACAACCTTCCACCAGGAAGTGTCAGATGCAACTCTCTTATGATATATATATATATATATATATATATATATATATATATATATATATATATATATACAACTGCTGTGATAAATATAACCACTGAATTATATTTATGTCAAATTGTTTGTTTAAAGAAACAAATAAACAATAATACAATGTTTAATGATTTAAAAAGCAATTTTAAACATACCTCTCGGCCAACGACAGACTCCTCCTCTCCCTAAACAAGAGTGTTTTTCTTTTTCCAGTTTAAAGTCCCAGTCAATTTCTGAACCTGGATAATTGAAGTACATGGCAGGTGCTTGAGTTCCAACAGGAGCTGGCCCTCCTGCTTCTATAACAGTGACTTTCCAGTTTGGTACCTCGCTCAATCTACTAGCCACTACACTTCCAGCAGAACCTGCTCCAACCACAACAAAGTCTACCTGAGTTGTTGTCTGAAAGTTAAAAGAGTCAAGAAATGAAAAGTAGTAATAACATTAATGTGAACAAGGATCTTTTTAAAGTATCATTTTTTGTATTTAAACAAATGGTATGGCAAGCTGTTCTAACATATAGCAAAGCATGACTCTGCCACTAAAATTTTTCTGTAAAATTAAGCATTATTATCAATAATAATGACTAAATGCATACAGCTTATTATACTGTAGTCAGACAAAAAGGGCATAAATTTACTTAGACTTATTTAACTGTCAAAAATTCTACTAATGCAGTACTAGCACAAAAAATTGAATAGGTACAAATTGCTCACTGGTATTGGGGAATTGTTAACTAGTTTTATAGCTTAGATTTAGAACAAAAAACATAATAATATACTTCATATGTCATTTTGTCATCAATTAAGACATTTTATCTCTTTCCACGCACTCATTCCACAGTTAGAGATGGTAGGTAATTTTGGCAATCAATGTGTTACTAGTGGCGCTGCCTAGCACTGGACACGCAAAGCTTTTGCCAACTGATTAACATAATTTACTATGGATATGAGCAATGTGAGTATATTCATTCTTTTATGGTGCTAGTAATTAGTAACAATAAACCTTCAGTTTAACCAACTGTAATTGTGGGATTGTCCATTAAATCAGATTGTCCTTTAATGAGAATGGTATCTATAATTGCTTTAATTAGTCAAAGCAATTTTTTACCTGCTTTGTACTGACTTTTTGTTCAGTTATTTGGAAAAGACTAAATGTTTTGTTAAATGGTTTTGTTTCTTAGAACTTAGAACAGTCTGCTTAAGAATGGATTTATACTACAATATGTTTAAACATCGATGAATTGAAATGATCAACTCATAAGGTATACTAAGTGTACTGTACATACTGTTTGAACTGTACATGTACCAGAACTACTAAACAATATTTTTTAAGAAATTTGGATACAAAATATTTTTACCCATTTTCAAAATTTTAAGCAAAATAATAATTTTAGTTTTGTTCTCCATTAAATCTGAAGTCTATTAAATTGGGGCCTTTTAAACCAAGGGTTTACTATACTAAAAATTCTGCTTATGGGAAATTAAAAAAAAAATGGCTATCTATGGATGTGTATCTATTTGTCTTCAGTGTTAATTGAATACTGAATTACAATTACATTGATAATTGTAATTACAAAATACATTAGTCAGCATTTCAATAAATTCATTGTCTAATTTTGATGAAATTTGGCATTTGGTTCACCATTTATGCTGATTTAAATGGTTTCGCATTTATTTACATGGGGAAATAATGCATGTGATTACATGAACTCACACGGTACACTGTAAGAAAAAAATAGCAAAACTCTTGGTCATCTAAGAAAGTCACAAAGGATTCACCTGTCCCAACTCTAGTGAGTTACACAGAAAAACCAGCTGTTAGTACAAGGTTGGAACCTGCTCACGTCTAACAAACTAGGCCAGGTTTAGTTCCCTAGACCTACTGATTGTTTTACCAATCTGAAATATAGACACTTTTTACAAGTCTTATTAGCCATTGCCTGCTCTATTAATAATGTTTGGTTAGTTTATTTCAATTATTTAAACTTAAATTAAATAAGTTTACTTGCCACTTATCATAGTACAATTATTTACAATTACTATTCAGCCAATTTTGAAGAATTTTGTATCAGATTTTCACCGTTGCCAATTTATTTTATTTTTGCCAATGGCTTTTGGTGACTAGAACCAATAGTTATGGGCTATATTTATGCAAATTTTTAATAAAATTGTTACTGTTGTCAATTTTAAGAAAAGTTATATTTTTACATGAATGCCAAAAAAGGAGTGTTATGTTTTTTTTGTGCCTAGGTAAGTATGTATATGTGTATGCATGTTTATTCCATCATAACTCCTTAACAGCTCATCCGATTTTGGTCTACTTTAGCTTGTTAGATTCTTCACTTCACCAGAAGTGTCATAGGCTATGTAAAGTTCATCCAAATCACTCCCAATAGAGTAAAATTTGGGTAAATTATTTGCATTAATGTATAGGGCATTGATACATATTAATGTGTATCACACCATGACTTCTTAATGGCTCAACAGATTTTAGTCTACCTTACCCATTTTACATAAAAAATGGTTAAATCACCATTGACCAAAAAAATGGCTAAATCACCAACATGGCTAAATTTTAAGTGTTTTAGCCACTAAAAATTACTAAATAAAAATAATTACTTGAATAAAGTAAGAAACATTACTGCTAAAACACAAAATACAATTAAAAAGTTGATAAACAAGTTATGCTGAAGAATATTTTCTGAGTATTTAGTTAATAAGTTATGAATTTACACGTTAAGTTTATACAACTCCTTTATTATGTTATCAATGCAATATGTCCATGACAAACTGTCGAGGTAATTTGAACATTGCATGATATACCTTGTCTCATTTAGAAAATTTTGATTAACAATTTAAATGCAGTTGGGGGTTTAGTGCAAACATATTGAGATGCAGCCACCCAAACTGCATTTAAGTTGTTAATCGAAGATCAAAATTTTCTAAATGATACAAAATACGTGTAGTGCAGTGTTCAAAAATATAAATCGTGCTGTGTTCAAATTACGTCAAGAGTTTGTCAGGGATATACTGCACTAACATAATAAAAGAGTTGCACTATTATAACAACTTAACAGGTAAATTTATAATTTATTAACTAAATACTTGGAAAATATTCTCAGCATTTATTCTAATACCTTGTTTTCAACTTTTTAATTGTATTTTGTGTTTTAGCAGTCATGTTTTTTAAAGTAATTATTTTTATATGTATAGTCATGTTTTTTATATGTAAGTTGAACATTCATGTAAATCATGAATCATAAAATTTTTTTTAAAAGTTGTTAAATAAATGTTTGAGACATTTGCAATATATACTCATTTTATAGAGTAATTAAACAATAAAAACCAATAAAAACTACCATTTCAATTTTCTAGTTATTATTTTGTTACAAATGTATAAACGTTTCATTAATAGTTAATGTCATTTATATAGTAATACTATAATTTATTTAATTATTATCCTTAAAATGATAGTGTTAAAAAAAGTAATTATTCTACCCAAAATCTACAATAGAAAAGTTTATTTACAATATTGTAAAGTTTTAAAACTTTAATTGTTCCAAGTAATAAAAATGATTCATCATACCAGATCTGGTTTGTAACAATTCATAGGATCCTTTATTGTACACTCTTTATTAAATTTGGCTTCCACCTCATTCATAAAATTGAAATTTCCTTCATTATTATTTCTACTGCTACAAGTTTTTTCAAGTAATGACCTTTCTTTTAAAGGGCATACATGAGGACATTTTTCAGTTGAAGTTATTGTAGCAAAGCATAATATTGAAACTAAAATATTCCTGTAAAAAAAAAAAAAAAAAAAACACAATATCAGTTTGTCAGACTGACTGTATAAAAATTCTATTATAATGAAATTGTGAAGGTAATTCATAAAAAATTAGACATCTTTAATCCTTTCAGTACATGGACTTTTTTTACATGAACAAAAATGAAATATTTTTTCTTTTTTGAAATCTTTTAATAAACCTAGTGAACAAATTTAATGATAATATTTTTAGATGAACTCACACGGTACACAGTAAGAAAAAAATTAGCAAAACTCTTGGTCATCTAAGAAAGTCACAAAGAATTCACCTGTCCCAACTCTAGTGAGTTACACAGAAAAACCAGCTGTTAGTACAAGGTTGGAACCTGCTCACGTCTAACAAACTAGGCCAGGTTTAGTTCCCTAGACCTACTGATTGTTTTACCAATCTGAAATATATACACTTTTTACAAGTCTGTATATATTTCAGTGATATATAAGCTGTTGCCTGCTCTATTAATAATGTTTGGTTAGTTTATTTAACTTATTGCAGGTACTGCTTGATATTTTAAAAATTTATTTTTGTAAAAAAATTTTTAGATTTTTTTTGTTTAACGTTCAACTATTGTGCACACTTGGGCTAATGCAGCTGATGGGATGATTTATAGTGTATGAAAATGCCAAGCCCTGGCCGGGAATCGAACCCGAGTCCTCGAGATGAAAGCCCAGTACGCTATCAACTATCTAAATAATGGTGTGTTTATATTTACATAAAAAAATGTTTGACCAATCAGACATTGGAATTAAAAGGATTAACTGTCAAAAATAATAAATTATTCATAAAGTACTAGCATCCAAATATTATAAATCTATTTAGCAAAATAAATACAATATACTTGTAAATTGTGAAAAATCTGTTTCCAAGATTTAATTCTGAAAAGTTGTTGAAATGCCAATTTAGTGTTTAAAATTGAAATCCTATACATGGGGAATTAATTTGGCAAAAAAGTGAATAAGTTTGTAATCCATCAAAATTTGTTTATGTGTTTAAAAATAATAAACATTCAATTTTTTTTAAATTCATATCTTTTTATGTTTTAACTTTTTAAATATTTGATTTTCACCATTAATTTTTCACCATTAGTCTTGAAATAAGCATTTAAAATTTCTGGCGGGCAGTGTTCCTTTCATATTTCTTTATAGAAATTTCTTGTAAAATATAAATTTTGTATTTATATTTATTATTGTTAGAATGCTATAATTTTATCGTAATTATTGTTGTTGTTGTTGTTGTTATTATTATTATTATTATTATTATTTATACTTACTTTTTAAATTATTTCACAAAAAAAAAAAAAACACTACTCTACACTGTTTCCTTTAGTGCCGGTGTTGTCAAATCTACTAAGACATCTTTGAACTTGTACACCTCAAGGCATCAGGTTCAAGACTTCAGTTATGGCTATAAGCCATAAGGGCAGTTACTGCCCTTTTTGTTAACACCTCATTTGAAGTTTAACTGGCATAAAGTAAGGACTTTAAGGAAGAACTCTTTTAATATTATTTCAGTGATATCTATGACAAATTATTTCTTGCATATAAAAACATTTCAAAGGTGCTATGTGACAATCACAACAAAAATTAGGAAACATGTGTCTAAGTTTCATATTATAGTTTCTAAGAAACATGTTATATAAAATTTCTTAAAAGGTAGCAGGGTACTATGCAAACTAACTTATTGTCATTTGATTTAATTAATTGGCATTTAATTTTTTAATAAGTTATTAACAATATTTTATTTGTTTCTTAATGTGGATTACAACATAATTTTAAATATGCTTCATTTTTATTTCGTTCTGTGAACACATTATTTTTTGGTATTATTTAAAAAATGTTATGTTTTTTTAATAAGTATTATTCCTAATTTCTATAGGTACTGTACTATATTTCTATATCTCTAAAATTTCTTACCCAAACATGGCACTTCTAAATCGACTTAATACAGACAAATAACATCTACGTTTGCTACTCAGCTTTACTCTAGCAGAAAATTGTGAATCCAATTTCGGTATTTATACAATGCCACATGTTTACTTAATCATGTATGATAGTCTGTAATACAGACAACTTAATATTTTGCAAACAAATTTATACAGGTGGAAAATTAAGATTAAGTCCTTTGCCTCAGTTCATGTGATCACTTATGTTTGATAGCCTTGCTTTTTACAGAATCTTTTAGTAACTGATTTAATATTGTAGTTGGAAAAAATAATTATGCGTTATAATAATTTTAGTATACCTTATGTATTTATATAATTATAAATTGTAACAAAATATTGTACAATATTGTTTTAATAATATTGATTTTTTTAAAAAAACTTTACTATTAAATTTTGTTTATCAGTTATTTAATGTTACATTATAAATAACAGTAAACATTTATACAATGTGTGAAAAATTAACATTTATAGAATGCAACACAACAAGATTATAATTATAGTAATGGTACACAGCTATCTTACTGAGGTGAAGAAATTAATTTATAAAAAGTAACAATAATTTGTTTATTGTTACTATATTTATTTATTTTATTTATTTATAATTATTTTATATATTTTATTGAAAATATGATTTCACCATTACAATCAACATTAAAAGTTTACATTTAAGTAACATTTAAATTTCCAATTTAACAATTCAAAACTGAATCTGATTGTTGTCAGATATACAATCATTTGTCAATACGATAATGTATTAGAACACATAATGAATGCAATAACAAATTTTTTTCTATTCAATTCCATGTACCACACTTTGTCCATTACTTAAAAAGAAAAAAAGAAAACTCATTAAAAATAATACTAATATATTCTTGTTATTATTGTCTTATTAAAAAAGTGTTAATGTACAGGTTGTGTGAAATAATGAATTATTATTTTAATCACACAATTTTTTAAACTTAAATTTTTTAAGTTGGACATTTGTGATTCATTCTCAAAATATCAGTTATTGTTGTTCTATGTAAAAATGATGGCAATTGTCTGATTGAAAAATAGTAATAATGTAACATCAATATTCCATTAGCAAATAATAATTTTTAAAACAGAATGTATAATACATTATTTTTTCAAATAATTATGAACAAACTTGTTTAAATTAAGTAATGAGTTAGACTAACTCTACGCCAAATGTGGAATGGCATTGGGCTAACTGGAGCAGACTACACTTCAAAACAAAACATGTTGTTTTAAATGAAAATGCGGCCACTGAAAGCGAAGTGAAGCTTGACTCTGTCAGTTTTGTTTTGCTTTCATTAGTTGCACTTACCTTAAAAACAATAGGTTAATTTTTGAATGAGTAGTCCGCTCTACTTATCGCAACTACACTTTGAATTTGGTCGCCATTCAGTCTTATCGTTAACAACAATAATCTAAATTAAAGGGGGAAAAATTGGAAAACTACCAAGTAGCTGTAGTATTCTATGGACTGCCTTAATTAATATATTGATAATTTGCAATTATTAGTAAAGTAATTAAACAAGTGTAAGATGCTTGTTTAGAAACTAGTAATTAAATATAGTTATTTTAATTAATTTAGGTTATTAATCAAACAAGTAATTTGAAAAAGACTAAGTGTGTGTGGTGAGGAAGTATTAAGCAGAACATTAAATAACAATATTAAAATTTTAATTTTACTTAAGCAATCTACTGAAGCTTACAGCATTTGTTATTTTAGAAATATTATAATCTTCTTCTGGTATTGAAATATTACAACAATTTTGTGATTATTGTAGTCTTGTGGTGTGTCAAAAGTTTGATAAAAATTGTTTAATAGCAAATTGTTTATTGAAGTTTTTGATTCTTATACTGCATTGTACACTTTGTATTTGTCACCATGGAGTGATTCGGTTTCATCGAGTAGGCTTACGAAGCGTAATTAAGGTGAGTAGGGGAGTATTACACAGAACCCCTCCAGTTCTTCTTTCTTTCGTCTGTTGGTTCCGACTGAGTGGGTTGTGAGCGTATCTATGTTTTGTACCTGTATGTACATACAACATGCATGCTTCTCTCTATCTCTTTCTTTTCTCTCTCTCTCCACTTTTCTTCTTCCCATGTTCTCATCGTGCTCACATGTAATGACGTTGTGTACATTGTTTATATTGCCAGCAGCAACAGTTCAATAGTATATGGTTTATATTCAGTAATAACATATGCGTTTGATTATATTCTCGAGACATTAAATTTCTTATATTTATATTTTCTATATTCTTGAGATATTTTATATATATATATATATATATATATATATAAAATATAAAATGTCTGTATTATATATAACTTAAAGTTATTATAAGTATTATAGGTTGTTGTCAATAAATTGACAAACAAAAGTTAACATATATATTAAGAAGCTAACGCTACTACTGACAGTCCCTATGACTGCAACATTAAAAAAAAAACTAAGTTCTCTTGATTCTGTTTAATATTTTTAATATAGAATAGGCTTAACTCTGAAGTACTTTTTAAAATATATAAATGCAACATTTATAATAAAAACTAGATTTAACAAATAGTACTAATAAAATAAACAATGCAAAAACAATATTTGAGAATCCCTGTCAAGTTGTTATTTTCTCAAATAATCCAGTAATCCTATTGAAGCTTATGACTTAAAAATAATAAAATCAGTGTATTTTAAAGATAATTGTAAATCACATTTTACTAAAATTTTGGTTATAGATTAAATTATAAGATCTCCAACTGGTTAGAATCAGCACAAGCGCTGAAATCATTTTTTTTTCTGCTGAAGGGGTGAACAAATTTTATAATTTAACACTTTTTATGTGAACTGAAGAATGTCATGAGTACTTGGGTTGAATAAACAAGGCTGCATATAGGTGATCGGAGCTTGTAGGTACTTTTGTCGTCAGGCGTCTACTTTATCCCTATATAACTTACCCCTTTATTTTCAAGAAAATTAAAAAATTGTCATTAGTCATCAATACTCAATATTAGTATAAAACCCTTTAAATAAGCATAAATTAACAATGCAATATGAAATAAATAATTATAATTAGCCTAAAATATGTGAGCATGATAATTAAATTAAATATCTTATTTTGAATTAATGATGTTCCATTTGAAATGAAGCATAAATAATAATAATCTTCTGCTTGCTTCTGTAATTTCCCTCTACAAGTTTTTAAACTTTTTATACTTATTTCCCTTTGTTCATTAATGATTTCTTTCTGTTGTTTCTCTTAAAATTTTGTGCTCTAGGCTCAAGTTTAGTTAAATTAATGGGGAATATTGCTCTGTGAATAAGCAAGTCCAACAAGTAGTGGTCTCATCACGTTCACAAATCCATGTGAACCTGCTTTTGCATGTTGTTCACAAAAATTAATCACTTTATATAAACACTAGTGATGTATTGTACACAGATAACATACACATATATTAATGGATATCAAAATAAATATTTCCTTTTTCAACTCAGAGGATCAAAAAATAGACAGAACCATTAAATTGTTTTTTTTTTAATCACAAAAATTTCTAGATGTTTACTTCATACAGTAATAAACTGGAAAGAATATTATGAACTTCATAATTTGGACAATAATATTTAAAATAATTCATGTTTCTTTGAAAACAAAGTAATATATGTCATCCATTTTACCGTGAAAACATATCCTACATTTAAAACAAAGTATCAGAACTTCCCACTTTTGCCTAATTTTTTAATTATTATCATTTTACCTTAATTGTTGCTTAATTGGCACAATGCTATCATTACAAAAATTGAATTTACAACTCATTTATGTGTAATTATATTCAATTAAAAACTCTCATAAAGTTGCCAGTTAATGTGTTTAATTTACTGTAATTATTGTCATGAAATAATTTTACATTTGGTTATTCCCTTGAATAGTAAAGCATGTTTTTGTAAAATGTCTACAAGTTTTAACATTTAGAATGTATGTCACTCTTACGCATATACTGTGAAATTAATTCTTGAATTCATATATCACACACACACACACACACACACACACACACACACACACACACACACACACACACACACACACACACACACACACACACACACACATATATATATATATATATATATATATATATATATATATATATATATATATATATCCTCTGGTGTAAGTTTTTGTGTATGCTTCTTCCCCTTTCCTCTTTTTGGTTTAAACAAATTGGAGCACAGGTTTCCAGAGAGTATCTTGGAACATATTTCAGGGGAAACATTTTGAAAGAGTAATACAATAGTGTTCATTATTAGGGTTGTTATCAACTGTACATATAACTGTGATAACATTAGAATAATGCAATACAATTAAATGTATTAAAGGGATGTTTTGAACCACTGATAATTCATTTTTTTAAAGACCAGAGTTAGGATAGATCCTGAATTCTTAACAATATATATATATATATATATATATATATATATATATATATTTAATCCTATTTTTTAAAATCCTTTCTACTTATTCGAGAAATGATAACAAGTGGAAAAAATTTAATTTTACCAATTTATTCTACTTCAATATGTTTACATAAATAATGAAAAAGTATGAGATTTTGTATAAAAAACATTGCTTGTGACCATACAAATATAAATATACATTATTATAAAATAATGTAAACACTTTATTTCTTCATACAGACAGACTTAATTCATGTGGCTCTGATAACACAATGTCTTAAGTTACTGTTGTCATCAAAGCCCAGGGTACTTTTTTTGTGCACTCATAAAAAAAATAGATGCACTGACGGTGTATAGATACACGGTATGGGCCACGTGCATGTCCCCCTCCCACCACTTGCCGTCTGAAGTGCGCCATCGGTTCAAGCTCATCGTAGTGTTTAGTAGAAAACAGTTTGTAATGTTAGTGTTAGTAACTGTATTATAGTTATTATAATAATAATTCCTTATATCTAACATTAATAACGCTGTTAATTACTTTACTTACTGAATTTGCTCATTGTCAAAACGGAAATTTTTTATTTTATACAATATTACGTAAGTTATAGCTTGAAAAATTCCAGGGTTATTTTTTGTTTGAAAGTTAAAAGCATATCATACTATGAATTACGTAACTGCGGATTTTCTGTGACAATTATGTGGTTGACTATGAAAACGCATATCTCAAATAAAAAATTAATTACAAATTAAATAGCACATAGAAGTATGCCTATTATGTAAACAGTAAAATAAAACATATGTATTTTTTAGAACTCATGTTTCAACACACACACACACACACACACACACACACATATATATATATATATGTATATATATATATATATATATATATATATATATATATATATAATAAACTATTTAATTATTAATATATAGATACCTAGTACAAGTTACTGTAGTTTACTGAGTTTGTTACTTGTCTTCCTTCCGGCATCAGTGGATCTATTTCCGTAACTTTTTTTTACAGACTTCTTTTTATTTAAAGATTTAATCCTCATAAATGTACGGGTACGGACGTAACAGGATATGGCAAATTCATCTACTGAAGAATACTTATTATTTAGTTTGTCTACCAGGTTTTTCATCACACCTTTTTCTTTATTTAGCCCATTCTCACCATGATAGTTCAAAAAGTCCCTTTCCATTTTTACCACGACGTTCAACCATTCTTCAGTAGGATACATAAGGTAGCCTTTTGACAAAGTTGACAGCCAATCCATTGACACATTTTTATTTTTAACCGAGGCAAGTTCTTGTAATGCAAGTTGAATTTGTTCCTTCAAAAGTAAATTTTCATTTCTTAAACATTTCATTTCTTCTACAGAGGCATTATTTACAACAATATCTGTATTCAAATTACTGACTATGGAAGGGTGGGGTTTCATTTACAGAATTACACGTTACAATTGCACCAACTTCATTTCAGTTTATATGTGATTTTTCTGGTAGATTTCCATCGGACTCGTCAATAATTATGTTTAATGTTTCTTGGTTTTCACGTTTTGTAATCCTTGTCGCTCGTTCAGAATCAACATATTTATATTCAACGGTGGAAATGTTAAAAACATGGAATGGCACCGGATTTCACAGGTGTTGTCTTTAATAATTAGGATTTAAAATCCCTTTCAAAATCATTGTTATTAAAATAAAGTGAACAGACTTTAACATTATCAAAATTAAAATGATCTGCTCATTTACACGCATGAACCAACACTTTTCTCAAGCCTTCATCTTTAGGAATTCTATGAAATGTAATTCCTTTCCCTTTATAATTCTTATCATTATTATAGCAGTTGGCAATAGCGCAACCAGGCATTGTTATGAATGCACAATTATACAATACTAAACAAAATACATTATGTATTTTTTAGGATTCAAAACATACTTAAATCTTTTCTTATATTTATTAAACCTTGAACACAAAACAAAATTATCGTGCAGTATTGTTGTTTACACCTTTTATTTAAAACACAACACCTACAGATTAAATAAACACACCGTATCTCCAACTACATTTACAGAAAATTGAATTGTTTAGCAGGAAACTACATATAGTAGCAGTGAAGAGTTTGATCCAGTGACGTCACGCGCGCCGTAGTCTATTGCGCATATCAACCGTGGCTCCTACCGTGTATTCTATTTACTGTGGGTGCACTCAGGCACTGTTATGATTATTTTACATGTCACGCCTCATTTATCTGTACCATGCTCACACATTCAAAAAGTTTATATTCAAGTTTCTTATCTTCTTGCACAAAGCTGGTTCTTAAAATTGTATGGAGAAGATATCTTTCTTAAAATAACTAAATCGATTGAGTTGAAATTTGATATCCTACTCATCAGTATATAAAGCTAGTTAGAAAAATCAACTATTTCTAATAATCTGTCTCAAAATTGCAGTTATTTATAATTTTAAAATGACTTTAAACACTTATATCTTTGTAAAAAAACTTTCAGTTTTAATGTTTTATTAATATAAATAAGACACAACAAAATTATAAAACGTACATTTCAATCAGTTGTGAGCCAGCTTGGACCAGTCCAAAATCATCTATTTAACTGTAATATACCCTTTCCCTACTTCACTACACTTCATTACATAGCTTACACTTCGTTTTGACTCACTTAGACCTAGGTCACTCTTAGACGCCCGTTGCAGTTTACAAGAAGCCACTACAATGAGATGATATTGCAATACTTTGCTTATCAACTTTGATATTTTGTACAAGTAGTATAAAAATAATATCAGTTTAAATTGCTGAATGCTCTAGGCACACTAATATTCAATATTATATTATATAACAGCATTATTACTTATTTGTTTATATATTCATATTACATTTATTATTATATTTAATAAAGCAAAAATAATTTTTGTTAAATATTAGTGGGACCTGCCCTTCTGGCCCTTAACGGCATGACACCACTGTGTGTTTTGTACAATAATGAAAAAGGCGATTATTGTTTTGACAAAAGTCTGAAATTAATAAGAGTAACATTTTACTTCAACACCGCCACAAGCCGGTTCCAAGCCCGGGCCTACCTCCGTGAGGTGGTGAAGTGTGGAAGGATAGAGGAGTAACACCTCTATAAAAAACCGCGATCCATTTGGCTCCGGATGGTAGTATCATGTGAAGGCCCCCTGCCAGGGTTACAATGACATTATCAGCGGAGTGGAATCCATGGTATGGCGGTGATGGTGGACGAGGCAACACTTTCTCTTGGAAGAAAATGGTACTGGCGACCGACAGGAGTGGGCAAGCAGGTCGTCGATTGCCAGCGACTGTAAGAGTACAAGGGTGGAACAATTGGCCCCAAATTACGTTACAAGTGTTAAGTCGAATCAGAAGGATCCTTTTATGAGAAGCTCGGTGACACCAAGATCTCCACGGATGGAGAAAAAGAATTTAAAGCAGTAAATCATAAGCTGGAAGATAGCGCTGCTCAGAACTTAGCAAATTCTGAAGATCATATGAAAAATGCGAGTTGGGAAAATATACTCAAGCAGAGGCCAATACTGAGGAAATGAGCTACTATTTCAAATGGCAAGAGGAAAAGGAGGCTAGAATCAAACTTGAATGGACTATTGCCAGTTTGCAAAAGAGTATTAAAGGAATGGAGAATAAGCTTGTAATATTGGACCAAAATAAAGCATCCACATCAGTTAAGGACCAAGAAGCAAATGTGTACTATACTGATGAGGAGGAACTTGCAAGGGAAATAGACTGGATTATAAGGAAACACAAGAGAACCAAAAAGAGTAAAGCAACTAGTAGTCCTAAGACGTCCCCAGGGAATCCAACTAAAAACTATGTGGAATCCAATATGTCTATGAGGAACCCTCCTCAGGAAAGAGACCAGCAGCTTGAGAAAACCATAGCTCAAATGTATGGTCCTCCACCAATTAATGGAACAGGAATTATCACATTTTCCACACTAAATAATATTATCAAAAGTACTATAGAACAAGATTGTAAGATAACTATACTTAATAGTGGTGCATGGAAAAATAATACTCCTGACTCAGATTCATACAGATCCCTAGCAGCTAAATTGAGTAGGAAAAAACTCAGTGACATATTTATGAAAACAAAAATGACAGATTAATCAAAGTTATGGCCTGAGGTCTATACCCTTCATGTGACAAGACTTGAAATAAAATAAGAGTAACATTTTATTGTACTCTGAAACATTTTATTGTATTCATTGAAGATCTGAAAAGTAAAGGGTTTAATATTCTAGATGTAGTTAACATAATTAAAAAAGAAAAAAAGAACAACAAAATGGGAAGTTTGAAATTATCACAAGAGGATTGCCATTGTTTATGTTGACATTTGACAAGAATACAAGCATTGATACAATATATTATATTAAAACCATACTTAACATAGTGGTTAAGATTGAGCCACTTTGTAGAAACACTACATTTCACAATGTAGAAGGTTTCAAGACTTTAACCATACTCAGAGGTACTGTCAGAGAGAGCCAAGATGTGTGAGGTGCTTTGGCAGACATTTCACGGCAAATTGCACTATAGACAGAAACACTAATCCAAAATGTGTAAACTACACATCCAGCAAATTGAAAGCACATCCAGCAAATTATAGAGGCTGTGAAGTTGCACAGGAACTTCAAAAAAGAAGAGATTTTTTGAAGAAACCAAAACAGCAAATACAATACACACATATTAATAATCATGAAAATAAATATTTATATAAGAAAATAGATCCTGCCCTTGACATAGGATTAAAATCATACGCTCTTATGTATGATTAAAATCATATATAGGATTAAAATCAATGTTGATTTTAATTGACATTCAATTTAAATCATTGAAAAGCAAGAGAATGATGAGTCAAGTGACAATACCCTTAAGTTAATTCTAAAAAAACTAAACGATCAAGAGCAAACCAATGAGTGGTTATTTAGGAAAATTAATAACCTAGAAAATGAATTGAGAAACAATGATAAAAGAAATCGGAAATGACTAACATGCTACGAATAGCTACTTGGAATACGAATGTCTCTATTGACGCTTCAGTGAACTGGAACTATTTATACAAATGCAAAAGATTGACATTTGCTAACATCAGAAACACACTTTACTCAGGAATCCAATAATAAATTAGCAAACTACTGCATCTATCGTTCAGACCATCACAGCAATAAAACAAGGGGAGGATCTGCAATAATTAATCACCAAAATATCAAGCACAGTGTAGAATTAAACATCAAAACATCAAATATGCAAGTGACTACAGTGTCTCTTTGCCTGTCAAGTAAGGCATTCAAAGTTTCAGTTATATATGGTCCACCACGCAGTAACATAAGAAAGGATGATTATCTTGAATTTTTTAAATCATTAGGGAATTATTTTATTGTTGGAGGAAACACATTTTGGGTTCTCGTTTATCAACTTCAAAAGGAAAAGAGCTTTATCAAGCTGCTTGCAAATTCAAATGTAAATTTGTTTCAACGAATAAACCAATGTACTGGCCAACAGAAAAGGATAAAATTCCAGATCTTATCGACTTTTTTATAGTTAAAGGTCTGTCTACAAACTATATTCATATTGATAGTGATGAATCCCTTTCATCAGATCGTAACCTGTTATTTTAACCATTAGTAGTTCCATAATATTTAAATGTGATCTGCCGAGTTTGACTAACAACAAAACTGACTGGGAGGGATTTTGTAATGAGCTGCATTTATTAATTGATTTGCAAACACCTTTGAAGACACCATACCAATTGGAATATGATGTAGACAATTTTGTGGAAGTAGTACAACAAGCAGCATGGCATAGTACCCCAATCATGAGAAGAAGAGCTATGAATATAGCAACTTACCCTCTTAAAATTAGAGAACTTGTTTTTGAAAAACGTAAAGTGAGGAAAAATGGCAAAGATCTAGAGCTGCTTTAAATTTCTTAACTAATCGGCTTAAGAATTTAATTAAAGAAAACAAAACCATCAATTCATTTCTCAATGGGCTCTCTGCAAATAAAGATAGTGAGTACTCCTTGTGGAAAACTACAAAAAGACTGAAGAGGCCTACAATCCAAAACCCACCAGTAAGAACAGAGGGTGGTGCCTGGGCAGTTACTGCCAAACAGAAAGCTGACCTGTTCGCCAGACATTTGGAAGGAACTTTTCAACCCTTTCCATGGCAAACAATAGAAGAGAATGTTACATTCCAAATAAAAGAGACAGATTATAAATCCCCTTAGTTACCCTTAAAAAATTAAACCTAACAATTACACTGATTTGAATGTGAAAAAAGCTCCAGAATATGACCTTATAAGTGGTAAGATTATTAAAGAACTGTCTGTAATAGCAGTAAAAAACTTCTTCAACTAATAAATGCAGCTATTAGATTAAAATATGTGCCAAGTCAGTGGAAAGTGGAAAAAGTAATTATGATCGCCAAAGCCTGCCAAAAAAACCCCTAACTAAGGTGCAAGTTATCAGCCAATTTCCCTACTGCCTGTAACTTCAAAAATATTTTAGAAATTCCTACTTAAGAGACTACAGCCACTTATAGAAGAAGGAAACTTGATTCCAGACCACCAATTCGGTTTCAGGAGAAAACACGCAACTATAGATCAGGTTCACAAAATTGTCAATACAATCGAAACATCCTTAGAAGCCAAGCAAGTTTGTTCAAGTATATTCCTGGATGTGTCACAGGCTTTCGACAAGGTGTAGCACCAGGGGCTTCTATATAAACTTTACAACACGTTGAGCTATGAGTGGTACCTTATACTAAAGTCTTATCTAGTAGGTCGGTACTTTAGAGTTAAAGTTGAAGATGAGTATTCCGACCTTAAAGAGACACATGCAGGAGTGCTCCAGGGAAGTGTTTTGGGTCCAGTACTGTACTTGCTTTACACACGGGATATACCAGTGATGGAGAACATCACTATAGCTACCTTTGCAGATGACACAGCTGTAATGGCTGTTGCGGAAAATGTGGAAGACGCAAATAATAAGTTACAAAATTCTGTTAATAAGATCACTAAGTGGACAGAGAAATGGAGGATCAAGCTGAATGAGAGTAAATCAGTGCATGTCAACTTTACAAATCGTAAAGTTGTTCCAGTGACTGCCACTATCAACTTACAAAGAATCTCATATGCGAATTCAGCTAAATATCTTGGAATGAATTTGGATGCAAAACTTAGGTGGAAAGAACATGACAAAAAAAGAGGCAGGAGCTGAACATTAAATTCAAGAAGATGCAGTGGCTGTTGGGAAGGCATTCACAACTCTCTTTGCAAAACAAGCTGCTGATATATAAACAAGACATAAAGCCTGTATGGATATAAGGTATCCAACTGTGGGGTTGTACCAAGAAAACAAATGCTATGATGATCCAAATATTTCAAAACAAAGTACTGTGAAATATCTGCAATGCTCCATGGTATGCACGAAATGACGATATTCATTGGGACTTGGGAGTTCCTACTGTTGTAGAAGAAGTTAAATTACATGCAACGAAACATAAAAAGAGACTAGTGACACATTCTAATGTGGAAGTACTGCCACTCCTAAGGACCAGTTAGGATTAGCGCAGATTGAAAAGGACTGAGCCTTGTGATTTGATGTGTTAGTGAAGTGGGGTCTGGTTGATGGGTCAGATCTTGAACATACCTTCATGTACTTGACTCTAGTGAATGAAATATTACATGGTAAGTCATGTGACTTAGTTGTAATAAAAAAAAAAAAAAAAACTGTATTTTGACTTTAGGAAATAAGAAGGAACAATTACTAAAGAACAGGGCTACAAATATTCCTTACTAATAGTGCAAAGAATGAGGACAAATAAAATTAAATGCAATCAAATAAAACAGTACAATTGCCTTAAAACATTCAATATGTTATGTAATTCAGTAACAAGGATTGTTGGTTTGTTCTAACAAATACATTTTGTATTTGTACAAATATATTAATGAAGGAACTTCAAGTAAATAGGGAAAAATCTGTATGTTTATAAAGCACATTATATGTTTATTTATGGATTAAACTTGAACATCAATGATATTAATCCATGTGTAATTTGGGGAGGAGTTATCATTACTCTAACTAATGCTACATTTATAGCATTTGTCTTTTTTAAGTAATTACACTGCAAGAATTGGAAGATAAATGATACCAACTCATTTTGGGACTAAAAAACATTTTCTAACAATGAGTTTGATGTAAAACACTGTACTCTTTTTCTTGTGATGGTTAGCATTATTGCCTTTGGTTATTCTTAAGAAAAAATTAAACTATGTTCAATAACTATGTAAACTTTAGGTAGAGGCCAAATTCAACTAGAATGAACAACTCACATGTATTATTGCATGTGATAAACAACAATTTCGAAACTCTTTCTCATGCAGGTCTTATTTATTCACAAGGGAAAGCTTATGAGTATTAGTTGAAGGGAAGTAATTCAAAAATGTATTCTAAAAGTTATTTTTGTAAACTTAGGAATAATATTCATTCCAAAAACTGATAATTAAACTGGCTTATGCTTAGAGTATTCCCCAGTAGCACACATTGTTGGCCCAATGTTGGGGTTTTGTCAGAAAAGTTAGGTAAAGTTAATACGCCAAGGATTTATCTTCAATGGGCCAATGTTACATTCATTGCTAGGCCCAACATCAATTCTTAGTTGGTAGAAAATATAAGAAACATTTTGTTAAAATAAATATCTCGCAAATTAAATACGGTATAATTATTCCAGAAGTTTTAAAATAGTGTCTTATTTGATTGTATAATAGTATTATATCGAATTTGTAAAATTTACTGCAAAGTGCAAGTGTACGTGATGACTTACACAGAATTGCCAACAACAGAACAAAATTTTTTTAGCATAATTGTGAACAGAATAATATTATATCTTTAATTACTATACTAACAATAGTGTTACAATGATTCAATTTTTTTTTAATTTCTTATTTTATTTCTACTTAACTATAATCTTTTACTATGAATGATTTTATGATGTTGAAATATTTATTTCAAATAAATTTATTTGAAATATTGCTAGCACTGTTGAAAAGTGAAAGTATGTCCATTACTCTGTTAGTTCTTTGTTGTCACACCACAGTTGTAGTTGCACAGTCCTGTGTGTACAGTACAGTTATAATCGTAATCTGGTGCTATAGTGCTTTTTCTGACTTAGCTTTTCACAAGTGTTATTTAAATAAATTTTGTTTGTTTGAATTTTGTCTCTTTTTATAAAATAACCTTGTTTCAGTAACGAAATATGCTATGTTGGTTACTCAACTAACTTTCAATAATAGGCCTAACCCTACTAATTACCAATATGTTTAAAATATTATATTTTATTTAATTGATTAGTGAACTTAATAGTAATCATAACTTCTCTACATTCGCAAACACATTTGATTACTTTTTCTTATCAAATTCAATATGTATTCTTACTCAAAATAATATGTACATTATAATATATAATTAAAAAGCTAAAGTAGGCTACTTATTAATGTATTACTTTGAGTAAGAATATTATACATTTGATAATAAAAGGTATTCAAATGTGTTCACGAATGTAAAGAAGTTATGATTACTATTAAGTTCACTAACCAACTGAATAGAAATATAACACTTTAAACATGTTGGTAATTAGAAGGGTTACCATTGAAAGTTAGTTGGATAACTGTTGGGAGTAAGTTGGGCCAACAATTTTTTGTTGGTTTTTGATGATGTTTAATTGTTGGTCCTTTGTTGGGATTTGGTTCGTTTGTTTAATTGGTAGACATTTGTGCCAATTTTTACCATTGCCCAACTGTGTGTGAAAACAAAGTACCAACAATGGGCCAACAGAAAATGCTACTGGGGTTATGTTTGAAACTATTATGCAAATGTGATACAAAAATCAAATGAACAATTTGCTCAAAGTGTTCCAAATATGTCAGTAGTTGAAAAATTCAAGAACTATGAGGTAAAAAATGCAAATACAAAATTAATACACAGAAGATACAGTTGGCAATCATATGGCCCTTTTAAATGAAACATTGTTTCAATTAGCAGTTTGATTTGAACAACCAAATGGAAATTTCAATTAATTTTTAGTGCAAGATTTAAAAATTGGTCTAGACTGATTTTAAGTACTGGAAGTTTAAGCTAAATTAAATAAACATTAAAGTAAAAATTAATTATGTTTTACAGTATTTTGCCAATTGCAAGTCAGAAAATAAACTATTAAAATTTTATTAAAAGAAAACATTTGTTTCAACCTTACAAAAATTAGTAGGATTTTGAAATAAACAGCTGGATGCTAAGGTTCACAAGAATTGTGCGCTATTTAGAATACATTAAACTAAATAATAATCCCATTTTAAAAATTAAATGCTAGCAGAAATAAATTTATTTCTACAGTAAAGGAACACAAATTCATGATTTTTGTAGTATTTTTGGAGTAGTATTGTAGTAATATCTAATTACTACAAAAATGGAACTATCATCGCCTAAAGAACATAGGAACTGGGTTACACAGTTTCTGGAAACAGTTTAAACAACATAGGAACTGGGTAAGCCTAGTTTTGCTTACTAACACTGAAAAACATTCACGCTAAAATTCCAGAAATTCTCTCCCGGCTTTGAAATAGCCTACACCTTCAAACCTAGTTCACTCCTGCCAACCAATAATGGCTTCAGATTGGTTCGCAGTGCACACGTATGTCAGGTATATAGTACTTACCAACACTCGGAACAACTGTACAAGACACCACTTCTTCGGGAGGAAATAGGAGGAATCCGGCCAATTCTTTCACCATTCTGAACCAGAGAAGTGCCTTGCCAGCTCGCAGCTGACCTGGTAGACACCTGGACTTCTACTTCTCCTGGAGACTACAACATTTGGCAGCCTCAGCGTGGGACCAGAAGCTTCAGGTGAAGTAAGACTCTTCCCCTGAAAACAACATATTGTAGACATTCAACACTTCTGGAAGTGGAAAACCCAGTGGCGACAAAAACTCAACAATGACATCGACTCTCCATTCACAAGCCAAATCCTGCCAATTGGAGGGCTGCACAGATCAGGGTGGTAATATAACAGTTTGTTCCAGATGTTGCAACATCTTCCACAACTTATGCATCAGATGGCCAGACATCAACATTCCTGGAGTGATCACATTTGCCCGGATGCTCAACTGCTACCAGTATCACCTCTACTAGCATCAGCAAGGCCTTTCTCCAGTCACTAGTTTAGTGCTAAAAACGCCTTCTGCACAACCAGCACCGCTACCAGACTTCTCTAGTGATGGGCTTACCAACCCCCAGAGATTCATCGCCGACTGCAAGAAAATCTTTGCTGACCAGTGGACTCCAGCAGCACACTGGACAATGACTGCCTCAGCTCAGCTATGAGGGAAAGAAGTCACCTGGTACCAGCTGTACACTGAGGCTAAACTGGCATGGGCAGAGTTCTTCGACCTCTTCATCACGAAGTTTGATTCCCATTATGAGTGGAACTTCAGGCCAAGCTCTATGGGAAGCAACAAGCTGTAGGAGAACCAGAAGAAGTCTTTCCTCTGATTGAGGAAACGCCTTCCGCCTTAGTCCAATGAGATGCAGAACACCTAGCTACACCCAGAACTTCTATAAACTAGCACTGTGTTCTAGACTTCGAGAGACCAGCATACTTAATGCCAGCAACCTGATGGGAAAAGCATCACCCATTCAACAGATCCTCTAGGAGAAGCAGGAAACACCAAACTGAACTCAAACTTCCGCCGAATTTTTGACAAACACTGTCCAGAGTTCCATTTTCACTGGGATTGACCAGTACTGAAGACTAGATAGTATAACGAACAGCAGAAAAGTAGAATCAGGGACTGAACCCAAAACTTTTGTCAGTGTCAAGCCCAGAGCAAAACACACCAGACGGATACCGAGAACCAGCTCCCATGGATCATCATCTTCATCGGCAAACATGATGTCTCTGCCCTCAAAGACTATCAGGAACTTTCTCAGACAGTTCTGGAAAACCCAGTGTTTTTCCACTGGGCTACAAAAACACTGGGTACCAGCTGGACTCAGCACGAAAAACAATGAGTAACAGCTGTACCTAGCACTCATCTCTTCACTTCACAGCCATCCTCATACCACCACCCAAGGCTCTCGTCTTCACATCAAGGGAGGGCCTCAAAATATTTGCAGAATTCATAGTTGCCTATCATCTATGAATTCAATTGCTCTCTCTAAATGAGAGAGCAATGCTATGAGGGATCACTCCTCGCCCAGGGAAAAGACACCTCCACATATAGACCTATAAACTCTAGAACATGGACTACCTGACAATTGAGAAGAAAACTTTGCCGTCATGCCGAATAGTCACACTGGAGCATTTCACACTGATGGACCACTGGAAAGAACATGGAGCATCAAGAATAATATTCAGCTATCAGACACTACTCTATTTCAACTGCCACCATACCAATGTTTGTTGCAGAAAATGATGACTATTGACCAGTAGCTATAAGAAATGCTTGCCGCTAGAGTCATAGAACCTTTGTCTTCACTGTTTAGTTCTTCCATATTAGTCATCCAGAAGAAGGATGATCGCCCGAGTTTTGTGTAGACTACCAACAACTCAACAAGCAGAATTTTGACACTCCTGCTGGAATGTAATACATTCCAATCATCCACCAGGAACTGAAAGACATCGGTAATGCAAAAATTTTTACTACGCTAGATCTTAAAAAAAGATACCTATGAAAGAGGACGCAAAACTATTAACTGCCTTCAGCACACCCAACAACAAACACTACCAGTTTTCAGTAATGCTTTACGAACATAAAAACGCTCCTAGTGCCTTCTAACAACCGATGTTGCATGAAGTTCTTCCTGGTTATGACCGAGAAACATGCAAAATTAGATGTTATCATCTTCTCCAAAGACTGGGAAAACCATTGCAACCACGTCAAGCACATACAACTCACATGTCACTTGGAGAAGTGACATCTCAAAGAAAAGGCACCGGAAAAAGCAATTAAATTACCTCTATCATATAATCACAAGCAAAGGAAATGGTCCGATGCTCAGGAGCAACATATCCAAGCCATCCAGAATGTTTCATTTCAAGGTCCAGAAAAGAAAGCTTGCCAGTTCATCGAAGTTTGCAATTTGTTATAAGAATATGTACCCAACTTTGCTGAGACAATAGCCCCAATTACTGACACTACAGCAAACAAAATGGCCTTCAAATGAACTGATGCTGCAGAAGCCTTTTCTTTCGTTACCAAAAAAAAAGCTAAGGGAAATTCCGATGCTCAGTTGACCAAATGAAGAAATTCCATTCATACTTCAGACAAATGTAAGCCAGATAGAATTGAAGTACCATGGGGAAGAACGATCGTAGTCCTGCACACCACAACTTTCAGAATTAAGTTTTTTAAGTTTCAAGTTGATTAAATAACTTAAAAATTAGTACAAAAATAACTTTCTTAAGCTTTGTACATTTTAAAGCAGCATTCATTTTTCAGAAATTAAAAAACAACACTTAACAGATGAAACATGAACAGTTGAATTCAAAACAAAAAGTTGTCAGGACCTTGATCGTTTTTGCCAGTTATGAAGCATCATCAATTGGTGAGTTGTCTGGATGCTCAATATCATCTTCGCCTCCTTCATCCAAACCAAGGGCAGGAACCAGTAAATCGTAGAATGTTTGAGAATAGGACTGGTCAAGAACTGTTTTAAATGTAGTAGATCCTTTAATTTTGTGGGTTTAATGGTCAGTTTTCCATTGAAAAGATCTTTCACTATGTTTGGGTCATTTTGCTTGTTAGACTTTCTTAATTTCTTGTTTTCTGTGCCTTTATTTTTACAAAAAAGCTTTCAAATATCTACCCAAGTAGTTTGACGTGTAAAACATGAATCTTGCCTGCTTTTGGTCAACCTTTAAAATTCTAACTGATCGTGTAGGCATAGGCACTTTTTAACATAAAGCCCGGTTAAAAAGTCTGTCCAAGTTTAAATTTTGACATCTGTTGCACAATTGATGACAGTGAAAGGTGATGGTTTGAATTTGCTCTTTTTGATGACATCTCTCCAGTCACTGGGTGTCTCATTGTAAGATTTTGCATTGACAAGAGACTCATATCCTTGTCCCCCTCCATATAAGAGTGGCCTCTTAAAATGAAAACTACTTTTACAGTTGCAAATCGTTTCAGTGTATGAACTGTGTAGAGCAAAAAGTGCATAACTGTGAAATTCTTGTTCTGCGCGCACACGAGTCGCAGAAAAGAATTATGTGTTTTACTGTTGGACTAAGAATGTTCCCAAAGAAGTTTTTAAGCATTGAGAATATATGGATATATATATATATATATATATATATATATATATATATGTGTGTGTGTGTGTGTGTGGGTGGGTTTTTTTGCAATGCCAAAAAAGGTAGAAAAAATCTTTTATAAACTACCTGGGGTAGGGTACGCACTACCCCAGAGTGTGGGACTCAAATTATGTTCAAACTCAAGTTAAGATATATTGTAACCCACTAAAAAAACCACCAAAAGCATTCCTCTTTTGTAAATCCCCCCATGGAACCGCCGCCAGGCATTACTTAATGGGAAGGTGGACTGGCTGACTCCTTTCTACAGCGTTGGTTCTCGTTTCTCCATCCTCAGCCCTCAACCTCTTCATGACCACTGAAAGCTTTGTAGACCTAAGAAGCTTTCTTGGTATAGACCTGATGAAGCTTCACATCAGGGGAGGGCCTCAAAATATTTGCAGAATTCATAGTTGCCTATCATCTATAAATTCAATTGCTCTCTCGAAATGAGAGAGCAACACTATGACGGATCACTCCTCGCCCAGGAAAAGACACCTCCACATATAGACCTATAAACTCTAGAACATGGACTACCTGACGAACGAGAAGAAAACTTTGCTGTCATGCCGAATAGTCACACTGGAGCATTTCACACTGATGGACCACTGGAAAGAACATAGAGCATCAAGAACATTATTCAGCTATCAGACACTACTCTATTTCAACTACCACCCTACCAATATTTGCTGCAGAAAAGGAGGACTATTGACCAGTAGATATAAGAAATGCTTGCTGCTAGAGTCATCGAACCTTTGTCTTCACTGTTTTATTTAAAAAGTGAAGAAACATATATAAAAATTATTGATAAGATCATTTATAAAAATGATATTATAATGAATAAATATCATTATTTAAAAAAAAAATAAATAATAAAAAAAATATTGAGTCTCCTCTTTGCAACTAAAATATAAGAATATTTTTATATTCTTATATAAAAATATTCTTATATTTTTTTTATATAAGGCCTTTTATACAAAAGGCCTTTTGAAGTTGGAATATATATATGTGACCAAAACTCCTAGATTCCACTTTCTCCTTAAAAATAGTCCCCTTGGGCATAATTAATGCAATCCCATAGTTTTCCCTATGATTTCATGCATCTCTAAAGGCCGCAAGTGTTAGTGTTTGAATCGCATCGTGCAATTCTGCTTTGATTTCCTCAATTGTGTTAAAGTGTAGAAATTTTAACGTCAACATTATTTTTTTACATCAACATTTTCACATCAAACAATTATTTATAAACTGATCTATAAATGGGATCAGTTTATGAGCGAATCCCGTAATGGCCCTCCAGTTTGCCTCTGAAGCTTTCCAAACTTTCCGGTGCAATGCTGCCTTGCAGATATGTTTGCAGCCTCATCCTTTCCTTGTTGAATCTCCGACACCAGAAAAACACATGCTTTGCATCTTCTTCCACTGCTGGAAGATAGAGGGGACGAGCCGAGTCTGTTTCCAGCCTGAAACGGAAGTGTGTGTGTGTGTGTGTGTGTGTGTGTGTGTGTGTGTGTGTGTGTGTGTGTGTGTGTGTGTGTGTGTGTGTGTGTGTGTGTGTGTGTGTGTGTGTGTGTGTGTGTGTGTGTGTGTGTGTGTGTGTGTGTGTGTGTGTGTGTGTGTGTGTGTGTGGGTGGGTGGGTCCTTTTGTTTTGAAAATGTTTTTAATTCTTATGAATGATTTATTTTGTTTGTTATTTGTAATTTTTAGTTATAATTTCAGAACTGAATTCAGTGCAAAATTCACATTGCTATTTGAAAATTCCAAAACTTTTTATATTTAAAAAACTTCTAAAAGTAAATATAAACTGTAAAATTTTAGGTTTAAATATTTGTATTTAATTTAAGAAAAGAAATATTTTATTTAATTAATACTTGTTATTATGAAAATAACTTGTCCTAAAATTATTTGGATAAATAAATTGGCTTTTACACCTCATATTATTTCTAAACCTAAGCAACACACACTCTATTGCCATAACAACACACACTCACATAAATACAAATCACACCTTATAGATACAACACACTCCTCCACCTTCAAAAACCCCTTGGCTAAATTCAGTTTCTCGAGTGAGGGGAGGTTTTCATTGCCTAAACAACATAGGAACTGAGTTACACAACCAAGTTCTGCTTATTATCACTGGAAAATAGCCACGATAAAATCTCCAAACTTCTCTATAGTCTTTTACTGTTTATTTGTGCAACTTTAGAATGTGTATCAAAAATAATGATTCCACTAAGTGTGAGGTTCGTAATTGTGACTGACAAACTCAAATCAAGGATTGAGGAAAAAAATTCAATAGAATATACATTTCACTGTAGAAAGGCTTAGTTCCTTCTTTCCAAAAATTTCAAGAACAGTTCTTTACAAAATTGTTAGTGTTGATTTGAGATAAAGAAAGATAAATGAGATATAGATTAACATTATATGTCCATTATCAACCAGTTAGATGATGACTTTATAGAATTAAATAAACAAATTTATCTGCAAATATCAATTAATAGTTATCTAAACAAATGTATTATAAATATAAATACATGCTTTGAGAATAACACTTTAAACTTCAAGCAGCTGGCTCTGTGATTACTTATTTTGTTCACAGGTATGTAGTACACTCTAAGGAATTGATATTATTATATAAAAAAATATAATATTGTAGCCATTAAAAAATTTACCAGAATGTTTTATAATTCGTAACAGTAATATATACAATATGAGGTTAGTTTCTATGCAAAAATAATTATTTGTCTGTAATTAACATAAGTAATATTAGGTAATATGAGTAATAAGAGGTAATATAAGGTAATATGAGGTTAGTATAAGTAATTATATGAGGTGCTACCCAAAAGTTCAGGAAATTCTCCCATAAAAATAAATGTGAGTTAAGCTTAACCAAAACTCCTTGATTCCACTTTCTCCTTAAAAATAGTCCCCTTGGGCATAATTAATGCAATCCCATAGTTTTCCCCATGATTTCATGCATCTCTAAAGGCTGCAAGAGTAAGTGTTTGAAGCACATCCTGCAATTCTGCCTTGATTTCCAGTATTGTGTTAAAGTGTTGACATTTTAATTTCAGCTTTATTTTGGGAAACAGAAAAAAGTCACATGAGGAGACATCAGGTGAGTAGGGTCATTGGGAATCACTGCAGTATATTTGGAAACCAAAAATTCTGAACAATTAGCAATGTGTACGTACATTGTCTTTGTGGAGAACCCAGGTCTTGTTCTCCCACTCTTCCGAATGTTTGTATGTAATGCTCTTATGTAGCCACTTCAAACTCCACAACAAAATTTAAATTTACAGTTTGGTCAGCAAAGGACAAATTTCATGAACTTTTCTGTTGTTGAACATGTTGATGGTCATCCTGAATGCTAATCATTTTTGGTCGACGTTCAGCCATTTTTGAAGTGTTTGTACCACAGACACTTTTTTCAGTTTTCTTTACTCATAGCATTGTCACCAACTGCTTCCACAAACATGTGATGAGCTTCTGCTTCAGTTCTTTTAAGCTTGAAGCAAAATTTGATGCAAGTTCCTTTCTCCTTAAAAACTGCCATTTACACAAGTTTAAAAAAATTGCTGCAACACTAAAACACAATGTTACACAAACACGTGAAACTCATGAACACAGCCTCTCACTGTCACATTTGTTGACACACTTATTCACAAAAAGTAATGTTTGCTCACTCTACTGACATTAAGTTATACTACAAATGGTTTGCACACAGAATTCAAATTCCCCAAATTTTTGGGTAGCACCTGATTTATAGGATATTATCAAAATATTTGTTTATTGAATTGTTATTAAATTTGTTTTATGAAGTGTAAATGGTTATAAATAACATTATTATAAAAATCTTTAGGATTTTTCAGTTTCTTTAGGATGATTCAATGTATCATAGAATGTTTGTTGTTGTATTTAGTTACAGCTTTGCACTCAGCTTTAATTCTCTCATGCAGATGATTCATAACTTCTGTTTATTTTCACTTCTTAAACTCTTGTTGGCAGATAACCCTAAACAGAAAGTTCAAATGCATTTAAGTACAGAGAATGAGGAGCCAATTCCACTGTTGCTCTTAGCCAATCCAGTGTGGATAGTTATTGTTTAACCAATTTCTTACTTGATTACAATAATAGGGGGGGGGAGTTCACTGTACTACATAAGCCATTGAGGTCATGAAGGAATAATGTCATATTCAGCCTTCAGTGATTTCCCTAACCTTTCCAGGTAATTCTTGCTTTTCACAGTTTCTTTCAAAAAAGTAAGGGTTGAAAATTTGAGCTTTCCAAATACTCACACCAAACCATAATACAATCAGTTTCTTGCTCTGTAGTACTTGATACTCAATGTAGATTTGTTTAGGCCAGCATTGCAAATTTTGTCTGTTTACTTCATTATTCATGTAAAAGTTTGCTTCACCAGAAAATATACATGTTTATAAAACGTTTGGGCCTTCCAATTGTTTTAGAAATTAATTACACATTTTCATTCAATCAATAAGGATGAATCTGTATTTTTTTTCAACATTCAGCAAACAGTTGTCAGTGGGACATCCATGCTTGATGGTCCAACATGGTCATGCCGTATTTTGCAAAAAACACCTTTACAGAAAAGGTGGGATGGCCAGGCACATTGTTTTAGTGAAGCAGCTAGGAATTTGCTCTTCTAAAAATCCGGTCTTTGTCTTCTCATTCGTTCATGAAGTGCTGTCAGAACCTTGATGTAATAAAGTTGATTGATCATCTGGCATTCAGGGGACCTAGTAAACATTCCACACTTGTAAAAAAAAAAAAATCGTGGTCTTGAATTTTTATTTGCTTATTTACACTTTTTTGCTGTGGTGAGGTGGAGCTCTTCCAATGCATCAATTGGCGCTTTCTTTTAGGATCATAACAACTTGGTAAAAAAAAACCAAGATTCATCACAAGTAATCACTCTGTCTAACAATTCTGTTGTTTAAAAATTTTCAATTCTTTTTGTTATGGAATGAGAAATTCTAGGTCCATTTTTGTGCAAACCTTCTGAATATCCTGAATGTAAGTATGCATTCATGCAAAATTTGACAAACACTTCCTTTGCTAATTCCTGAGATTTCAACAAGAGCTTGAACACTCAGATGATGATTTTCATAGATCATTTTACCAATTTTCTGAATGTTATTGTTCACTTTTTTTCTTTAGAAAAAGTTTTTTCCAAAATTTTAATTTTATCAAGCACAATTTAAAAAAAAATATTTCAGCATCATAAAAAGAATTTTTTGTAGCTATTTCATAGCTATGATGAAGACATTTGGATGACCTTGTACATAGTAAAGACCTTTCTTTGGTGTTTCAGAAAGAAAGTAATTACATATTTAATTATAAATACAAGCAAACAACAATTATATAAACATACAGGAAATTATTAGTAATATTATATATTTAATTAATGAATTATTTATTTAGTTATATGAATATCATCTTTAATAAGTACATATACTTATTTTTGAAAGCCAAACACATGTGCTAATAATAATGTTTATATAACTAAAACTGCTTTATATGCCTGATTTACTTAAAGAACATTTTGTAGGTAGTTCTACATAAGGTAGGTTCATAAGGAGATAATTAATCAAGTTTCATAATTATTAATTTTTATTAATTGTAATAATATCACATTTCAAAATATAAAACATAATAAATACTTTATCTATACAATTCTTGCTATTCTTTTCTACATAGAATTTTCCACTATAGTTCTTTTAGATGCCTAGATTAACTTAAATATAGTTCTCAGTGTGTCTCACCTACAAGGATCACTGTTAGACAGCCATCATCACTATAGACTTGCAGCAATCTATAGTGCACAGCAAATCTATTGAGCTCGTCAAATAATTTAGACCGTTATTTTTCGCATCCTCTCACATACTTTTTTTTTTGAGCTTTACAACATTGCAGTCATTGGACATGAAGATAGATTTATTGCACACAGAATGATAGAGTTCTATTTTGTCAAATTTGTTGGGGAGGCAGAGATATGGAAAGTTTTCAATGTAACATTAATACTATACATATTGAACAAGGCACTGTTTGGATAAAACCAGGAACTTTACTTTAAAGGCTTTGTGCCTCAGCGCGCGCGCGCGCACACACACACACACACACACACACACACACATTGTTGTATCTGTATACTTAAATATAAGTATATATAGTTTAAATATATATACAGTTTTCTGAATGTTATTGTTCACTTTTTTCTTTAGAAAAAGTTTTTTCCAAAATTTTAATTTTATCAAGCACAATTTAAAAAAAAATATTTCGGCATCATAAAAAGGATTTTTTGTAGCTATTTCATAGCTATGATGAAGACATTTGGATGATCTTGTATATAGTACATAGTTTCAGAAATGTATTGAGTTAGTATAAACAAAAATACCAGCGTGCCACCAAAAATAAAAATCATGTATCATGTTTTCTCTTCCTTTTTATTTTAATTACAATAATTTGTTCGACAACACGGGCAAATTAACATAGTGACCACAGTGGCACTTTCTGTTGCTCCATTGTTGGTATTCTGTTTTCATACAAGGTTAGCCAATGGTTAAAACTGGCACAAAACACTACCAATTAATAACAAACTATATCCCAATACAGGGCCAACAATTAAACATGACAAAACACCAGTATTTCATTTTTAAAAAATGTAAATATATAATAGTGTAGTGGTTATCAGGTTATCATGCATGCAAGATCCCCAGTTTGATCCCAGGTGGAAATAGAGAAATTTTTAATTATAATTAATTTAATAAGAGATTTGTGATGTACAAAATATATTGTTATATACAAACATAACAATTCCTCGCATCATGCATTCTTCAAAATCCATCATAATACAAATTAACAGTTCTTAGTTAAATATAACTATATATTCATTTACATATTATATATATATATATATATATATATATATATATATATATATATATGTGTGTGTGTGTGTGTGTGTGTAATTTAAAAAAATTCTTTTATTGAACCAATTTATACATATACTGAATAATTTGAGAATAATAATTAAGAGCATAGGTAGAACTTTAGTTTGGAGGGTGTCACAACATTAAAAGTAGTAACAAAAGGAAAAAAAATGCTCAAAATTAAAGTGTGTTTATAGATTCTAATACACACCTTCATATATATATATATATATATATATATATATATATATATATATATATATATATATATGTGTGTGTGTGTGTGTGTGTGTGTGTGTGTGTGTGTGTGTGTGTGTGTGTGTGTGTGTATGTGTGTGTGTGTGTGTGTGTGTGTGTGTGTGTGTATACAGATGTATGTATATACATACATACATGTATACATATAAAGACATGTATGTAAATATATATATAGAAAATTATTGCTATATTTTGTACTTTTTACATTATGCACAGCATGTATGTTTTACTAGCCTCCAGTATTTACAATTTTCTGTCTGATATGATTCAAAATGGGGACAAAAATCGATTTTAATAACAGCTTAGATTAGTTCACCACTCAACAAAATGGCGAATATTTCAGTTTTAAACAAATCTTATATTTTAATTAAATATACATTAATCTTACAAACCTTACTTCACCATCATAATTAGCATTAAAATCTTCATTAATTAGCATTTTAAATTTTGATATTCCAAAAAAAATATGAAAATGAACTTATGACGGTAAAGTTTTATTTTCATAATTTCAGTGTAATTTGAAAGTTGAGAATGGTAATAAATGCTGATTTGGTAAAAAATCATATATACATAATCATCATACACAACTTGACACTTCGGTAATACACAATACATAATTTGAACAAGTTTATTACTAAGCTGGATTCCTTCAGCATTTTTCATATGATTCATCTGAATTTTCTAACATTCTTGTCTTTAATGTTCTTGAAAATCTTATTCAATCATCATAATCAGAGTTCATACTGCGTAAATTAACATTTTGAATTTAAAATAAAATATTTAAACTACAGTTATTACACAGCTAATTGTAATGATAAAATAAAAAATTATAAACAAAAATACCAGCGTGACACACATACACACTAAGTTTGCAGCATGACACACCAAGAAAATTAGATGCCGCCTAAACATAAATAGTTTACTTGCACTTTTATACTAGTTAACTATTTACAAAGTGATGACTTGCTGTAATAAAAGTGCCATATCCCCCGTCCTAACTCACTAGCTGTTAGTGATACCGTCAGTTAAAAAGTGAGGGGAAGTCTATGCTTCTGTCTGTGAAGACATTCAAAGCAGGTTGTGGTAAAATAAGAGTTGTAATGCTACAATGGATAACTCATAAAATTTCATAAATGTATTCAGCATTAAAGACTGCATAAATTAGCATTTAGAATTTTCAAAATTCATTGAAATTTAGAAATTTAATTTGATGGCGGTCAGTGTTCATTTTTATATTTTCAGTATAATTTGAAAGTATGACATTTTTAATGCTTAGTATGATGGTAAAATCAGAATTTAAAAAAGGATAAAATAAAGGAAAATACTTTTGGAAATTTGCTTCTGTGATGTTAGTGAGACAGCTGTGTGCTGTGATTATTGGTTCTTAAATGAAAACAAATAATTATAAAAAGAATTACTGAGCTTTGTGAAACTGTGAATATGTAATAAACAATACATAATTTTAAATGTACTTTTTTAGATTATAACACATAATTAATTTTTAAAATAAAGAAAAATTGTTTCAGGAAATAAGGAACTACCATACGTCATGAAGATTTCAAGTTTATTACTTATCCATGAACTCCTTACCTTCATATTATTTTTTAATCTGACTCATGGATTTTATCAGCCACCCAAAGCCTCAGCCTTAATCAATGTTACTTTGGAAATACCAACAAGCATTAAAGAATTAAGGAGTGCTTTGTGCAACGATGAAAAGGGTGGTAAATGTTTTGACACAACTCCAAAAATAATAAAAGTAACTCAAATGTTTGACTTCAGAGACTCAGAAGGTACAGCTACTGAAGAAGGTTGCTACCATTCTTCCTTACCAGGGTGTAAGGAAAGAGGGCAAACAAAATTAAATATAAACAACCAGTGTAATGGCCTGGAAGCAGTCAATGTAACTTATGATGTAGCAGGAAGAAAAGGACTGTTGGTTGGTTCTAACAAATACATTATTGGTAATAAAGGAACTTCAGGTATTATAGGAAAAGGTTTGTATGTGTACAATGCACATGATGTATTCATTTATGGCTTAAACATCACAGATATTAATCCTAATGTAATTTGGGGAGGAGATGCCATCAGTTTAAATAATGCTACAAATGTATTTATTGACAGCAACTACATTGCAAGAATTGGAAGACAGATGTTAGTCACTGGTTTTGGTGCTTGCCAACAGATTACAGTTTCCAACAATGAGTTTGATGGTAATACACCATACTCTCCTTATTGTGATGGTGCTCATTATTGGTTATGGTTATTCCTTGGTAGTAATGATACAATAACATTATTCAACAACTATGTACATGACACTTCTGGTAGAGGGCCACATACAACTGGAATGAACAATGCTTCTGTATTATTGAATATGATAAACAATAATTTTGAAAATATCACACATGCTGGTCTTATTGAATCGGAAGATAGCACCTCAAGGATATTAGTTGAAGGGAATTCATTTAAAAATGTATCCAAAGTAATTTCTCTAAATTTAGGATCAATGTTCTTTCCAAGAACTGAAAACGAAACTAACATGTGTCTTAAATACTTTCGTCGAACATGTTACGCAAATGTGATAGAACAATCAAATGAAAATTTTGCTCAAAGTGTCCTGAACATATCAGTACTTGAAGAATTCAAAAAGTATAAACGGATTAATAAAAATACAATTGAAATACATAAACAAATGCTGGCAAAAGCATTTTTGCCACATTTATTAAAATCATTGGTACAATTTATATTCCCATGGATACATTCATGGAATGATTTATTAATAATAAATAAATAATTGTAAATAATGAATAAATATTATAAAATTTCAATGTAATTTGTTCTGTTTTAAATTTAAATCACATAATTCTGTATTAATAAATGGATACTTTACTGAATAATTTGAGAATAATAATTAAGAGCATAGGTAGAACTTTAGTTTGGAGGGTGTCACAACATTAAAAGTAGTAACAAAGAGAAAAAAAATACTCAAAATTAAAGTGTGTTTATAGATTTTAAAATTGTGTTGATATATTCATTTACATATTATATATATATATATATATATATATATATATATATATATATATATATATATATATATGTGTGTGTGTGTGTGTGTGTGTGTGTGTGTGTGTGTGTGTGTGTGTGTGTGTGTGTGTGTGTGTGTGTGTAATTTAAAAAAATTCTTGTATTGAACCAAAAACAAAAATCATGTATCATGTTTTCTCTTCCTTTTTATTTTAATTACAATAATTTGTTCGACAACACCGGCAAATTAACATAGTGACCACAGTGGCACTTTCTGTTGCTCCATTGTTGGTATTCTGTTTTTATACAAGGTTAGCCAATGGTTAAAACTGGCACAAAAGCCTACCAATTAATAACAAACTATATCCCAATACAGGGCCAACAGTTAAACATCACAAAACACCAACAAAAAAATGTATAGTAGCCTACTGTAGTTTTTTGATTATAATATATTGTAATGTATATATTACTTTGAGTAAAAATACATATTGGATTTGATAAGAATGGGTATTCAAATGTGTTCATGAATTTAGAGAAGTAAACATAACTTTTTTTAATGTGTGAACACATTTGAATATTTTTTATTATAAAATCCTATATATATTCTTAATCAAAGTAATATGTACATTATAATATATAATTAAAAAACTATAATAGGCTATATATTAAATTTAATAACAGGGTTAATCTGACATTTGTACAAAAAATTTAGAGAAAATATTATGATTAGCAGAAGATTGTACTCAACTGACATAGCCTATTTCATTATTGAAACAAGGTTATTTTATAAAAAGAGGCAAAATTCACACAAACTATGACTATAACTGTACTGTACATATAGGAGTATATGAAGTGTAGACCATGTAAATATGACTAATGAGTAATGACAAAGAAGTAACAGAATAACAGACATTCTTTCCCACAGTGCTGGAAATATTTCAAATAGTAAATACATAATGAAATCAGCTATAGTAAATGATTACAGTAAAATAAAAATAAAATAAGAAATTGTTTTCTTCAATTTTTAATCATTGTAAAGTGTTACTATTTGTATGGTGTATGGTGTAAAGTGTTACTATTTGTATGGTAAGTGTTTTAATTCTTAGTACAGTAATTAAAAATATAACATTATTCTGTTAACAATCATGCTAAAAAAAATTGTTCTGTCATTTGTAATTCTATGTGTCATTATTTGCACTTGCATTTTGCAGTAAATTTTACAAGATCGATAAAATACTATTACATTAACAAATAAGACACTATTATAAAAATTTTGAAATAATTATATTCAATTTAATTTACAAAAATTTATTTGAAAAAATATTTCTTATACTTTCTTCCAACTAGGAATTAATGTCAGGCCAACAGTAGAGGTTTTTATGAATATAACAGTTGGCCTAGCAAACGAACAGCTCATTGGCCCATTGAAGGTAATTTGTTGGTGTATTAACTAACCATTGCCCAACCTTGCTGATAAAATCTAACATTGGGCCAAGAATTTGTGCTATTGGGGTAGTTTTTAACAACATAACCTGAAACTTATCATAGGCTATCAGCTGTTCAATGAAACCAGCTGATCTTTACAAATTAATATAAAACAAATGGCATTTTAATACAACTACAAAATTAAATTAACAATTCATTTCATATACTTAAAACGGTCAAACTTCTTCTTAGTTTTAATAGTGTAGTGGTTATCATGCATGCAAGATCCCCAGTTTGATCCCAGGTGGAAATAGAGAAATTTTTAATTATAATTTATTTAATAAGAGATTTGTGATGTACAAAATATATTGTTATATACAAACATAAACGTGTTCCTCGCATCATGCATTCTTCAAAGTCCATCACCACAACCAGCTCTAAATCATGATACATGTTTTAAAATCAAGTAAATACTAGTTGCAGAAAAATAAAAGATAATTATTGTGATCACAGAAAATTCAACAACTGACTTCCTGCAGATGTCTTTATAAAACATGTGTCACAACAGTTTTAGAATTTACTAATTGCTTAGAGAATACCTTATACCACATAAGTAAAGCAGTCATGTATTCTTAATGAAATGGACTTATTTATTTTTATAATATATTAACATAATGAGAGATCCATGTGTAAAAAGTATCTTGTAAATTAAGTGGATGATTATCCAAAATGGGGGATTTTTGATAATAGTGCCAAGATTGAAGATTCCTATAATCAGCTAGGCAGCAACGTATTGGACAACTGTATATCTAGAAAGATTTTTAATTAAATACTCTTGTGCCAAATGTTGACCCTCCCTCCTAACTGGGCTGTTCATATGACCCTAGTACATACTTCACTACACTTTCTCTGCCCTTTATTAAGTAGTTAAACAATTGTGTTACATTTTAGAAATACTGTAAAATGTCCATTAGAGCTTTTGCTGCTCAGATTGTGTTTTTTTTATATAGACAATGAATATCTACATTTGAGCAGCAGGCATTAGTGTGGAAGAGCATGACTACTGATACTGTGTTTTCATTAATTTTTCAATAAAATAAACAATTTTCTTATTAGCATGGTTATAACATATTTTATTTTATTTTTTTGCCCCTCAAAACGTAACATAGTAACAAACAGAGCTTTTTAATGGAAAATGAATGACACTGTATTCTTTGGATCACACTGTGAGCTTTCCAATTCCACTACTTCCCAATTCCACCCATTAATGTAAATTCACAAAAAAATCATATTTCTATCTTAAATGGAACTTGAGACATCAACCCTGTAGAGTGTAGATAGAGATATAAAACCCTGTAAACATAAAGTTTGTTGTCGAGTAGGGTTATTTGGCAAATACTTAACTGAAATGGAGTTATAACTATTAAAATAATTGTTACAAATTGATTATAAACTATTGTATTAAATAATAATTGCCTATTATTATAATAGTAACTTTCAAAGGAATAAAGTTTAATTATTTTTAATATAAATTTTTTATTTGTACAAATCACAGATTTAGACATTGATTATTATTTCATTTACTGAGAAAGAAACTAATTAGATATTAGAGATTATGATTTAAGGGAGAATATTTGTAGTTTGACACATACAAAAAATTAAGTAATCAGTGTGCATAGAAATGTCAATCATTAATAATATAGTACTATATTTTGTATTATCGAAAAACATGGGTTTGCTTTGTGTATGCACAGTTTGTGACATCTAACATTTCTTATGTGAAAATCAGATTTACAAAATATTTTTACCTGGTCTGACATTTTAACTTACCAAACACAAATAAAATAATATGTCAAATTTAAAATATATATTTTTTTAAGTTACTGTGCAATACATTATATCCATATAGTTATTATCTTTATAATAAAATTAGATTATTACATCAGCTGTTAATCAATAGTTCAAGTTCCTGAGTTTGTACCTGTGCTCTAATATGTCTGGCTGTCAGTATGTTTATTATTTACTTTTGTAAAAGTAGTGAGGGCATAGTACCATTTAAGTTACCTAATTGCTTTTAGGGGCATTAAAGTAATAATATCACAATTTTATAAAAAATAATTTAATTTATTTTAAACAATTTATATACCATAATTATATTTAAATATTGTATTGCTTAGCCAGTCTTCTTTGACAAGATCTGATCCTTTCTCAGCAAACATGACTACTGGAGCATTGAGATTTCCGGTAGGAACATGCGGTAAGACTGAGGCGTCCATAACTCTGAGACCTGTCACTCCACGGACCTTAAGGCGTGGATCTACCACAGCTGTTTCTAAAAAACAGGAACATAGAGTTCAATTTTTGTTGGTAATTTTCTATGAAAATTAAGCCATTAGTTTAGTATTAACTAAACCCTGAGACCTAGACCTAAACCCTGGGACCTTGATATCCAGACCTATAAATCATATATATATATATATATATATATATATACACAAATCAAATCTAGAGTTCAATATTAAGGACTCAAATTAAGGAGTTAAATTAAGGAGTTCAAATCTAGAGCTCATCTTATTTCAAGGACCTGGGTTTGGGTCTTACTATGATGTCCTTTTCAATAAAACTTTGTTATAAATACAATTTATAAATTTTAGATAAAAGTTATTTAATTTAGAGGTTATTTACTGTCTGAAAATGGTCCCATATGACAAGTTGATACTTGATGATTTTCCGGATTTGTCAAATGCCTGACCATACACTCCCAGTAAGGTTCAGAGTCTTGCCTTAGCATGGCACAAATAGGTGCTTCTTGGTTCAATCTTTCATAAACAATTCTCGGACCCAATGGCTTTAAAGCCTTTGTTGAAATCATTTTCTGAACAAATCTAAAATATACAAACACATTTTTAACGTACATGATTGAAAAAGATATTTTAAATATATTCTTAAATTAAATGAGTTTTAGAAAAAAATCAAATGTATTTATTGATAAAACTTACAAAGGGTGTTTCTCAGAACATAATTCAGGAGGGGTCATATGGGTCAAAATAAAGAAAAAACTTCCTATGAATATATATTCAAAAACACTTTCTTTACCTGTTATCCACCAAATTCCATCTTGTTTAATAAATAAGTTACATCTCTAGGATGGCTTCACAAATTGAGTTGACATTTTGAGCCACTAATCAATTTAAAGACTTACTTTAACAAAATCAAGTTATTTCAATAATCCAAACAGATTAAGGTAAATAATAAATGCTATTTAAAAAAACTCTTGAAAATTACTACAATTTTTGTTGTTGTATATTAAAATAAAGTATAACTATTAATTCAGAACTATTAAACAAAGAGTAACTGTAAATTAGAATTCATTATTGTGCACTGCTGAGAGTGGTATATCAATGATCATTTAATATTAAGTCCTACAATAGAAATTTTTAGAGGAATAAGTTGATTTTTTTAACCTAGCATATACATTAAGTAACACGATGCAAAATTTCAACTCAATCTTACCAGTAACTCTAGAAATATTAATTATTTAGAAAAAAAAAGAAATGACAGATAGCTAGTAAAAAAAGTGTTTCCAGACATATGTTTATAGAAAGTCCTTAGCGTTTCCTTTATTTTAACTTATAGGTCTATAACTATCTAGCAGTGCCGACTTTTGGCCAGGCAAATCATTTTCTGCCCCTCCCCAAAAAATTACTTCAAGGAGTAAAATATTGTTTTGCTCCCCCTCATTAATTATTTTTCATCAATTTTTTTATTACTTAAAAAGTTCTGTAAGTAGATAAAAAAATTAGAAAGTAATGTAAACTCACTTTACAATTTTTTTTTTACTTTACTGAAATATAAAAAATAACATATATTAGAACATAAAAATACATTGTAGTTTTCCCCTGAAAATAATTTTATTAATGGAATGTCAAAACTATTGGATTATTTAGACTGATCAAACATCATTCTGTACACATTCTCTAAATTTTGAACTTTTTACTCTACCCCCAGTCGATCTGTATGATGTTTATCTTGTCTTTGCCAGCCCTTTGTTTACTTCTTATATGCAACATTTATCTCTTAGTTCTGCAAATCAGCCATTTACTATTTATCAGTTCCATTTTTACTTGATAGTATGTTGACATTAATTTACTCGGCTTGACCTCAAGAAAAAGAAAAAACTATGAACAATAAGCAACAACAGCCGCACACTTTGAAGTATGGAAAATAGAAATGAAAATGGAAAAAGGGCCAAATGTTTTCTAAAACAACATTTTTTATGCCTAAATAATTTTTTAATTAAATTTTGCTCCACCCCCAAAATTAAATAAATTTGGCACCACAATAACCTTCTCTTGAATTATGTCTGCACACTACAGAAACATCTTTTAGCTCTCTCCACTCCCATCTTCATATTAAACTTTTAACAGATTACATATATTAATTCTGATTTGTATGCTACAAGCTAACAGTAAATTACATACCATAACACTTACCTTATTCCTTTGACTAGAAGTTCAATATCAGGATGTGCTGTAAGATAATTTGAAAAAATCATAGGCGGCACTTTTGGATTTACATTTTTCAGCTTTAACCAACCTTTACTTAGTGGTCGCAGTAAAGTTGGTACCAACCTAAAATGTAAGAACAGTCAATGTATGAAAATAAAATGCCACAAAATATCACAAATAGAAATTGTGCAAGGAAGTGACATTATATACAAAGAGGAAACCACTTTACGACAAAATGAAAATAAACTAATTTGATGTAACAACAAACACTGATACTGAATGAATCAAATTACTTCACCCAAATTTTTTTGATTAGAGTTGTTCATTTTATATTTAATAAATATTATAGTTAAAAAATTATTACCCAAAAAACTAACATATTATATTTTGACCTTATACATTTTAAATACATGTTTATTTAAAATACAGATTTAAAAACAACATATTTTATTTTATTTGTCAAAAACATACTGATGCATTTGAACATATGATAGCTTTTTATTTTACAATTTAGTGTAAGATATAATGTAGACTTTATATTTTTTATAGAGACAGTTTTTTGAATATTTTTTTTATGATTTGAAAATTTTATGCAGTAACTGTTTAGTCTCAATTTATTTTTGCAAATAATGCACAAAATGAATAATTTTTTGAAAAACATTGAGTTTGGTGATAATTTTGTAGCAAATTATTTCCTTTAGTTCATTTGTGGTGGGGTGTAAAATCTTCAATATCTGCCTTCAATATAATGACTACTGAAAGCATTATATCAGTCTGCCATCTTCTTCATCTGGAAGGAAGTACAGGCCTATGATTTGAAGTGCTGAGACTATGTGTCATACTTCAGATGAATGGAATTAACGTTGATGCATCTATATGAGTTATTTATAGTGTAAAAGCATCTATGAACCTCCCTGCTTCTTAATACCTGTTAAAGAACCTAATACCCTCGAGTCGATAATACAAGACTTAAGGCTATTACTTAATTCTTGATACCTTGCATGGCCTTCTGGAAGGTTTGTATTTTGTGTACTTGATTTATTACAAAAAATTACTGGATATGTGGACATAGCGTTGTGTAGGGCCTATTATAATGAAAGAATTACTTAGTGAATGAAGAATTTCGCTAAAAATTCCTGCCATCATGTTTTAAATCAGTGCTTCCAACTTTATGAAAATTATACTAGAAAAAATGTAAAACATTTGATGGATCTTATACAAGTAAAACAGTTGAACTCTGAACTAAACATTTTATATGCATTTTTTTACATGAAGTAATATTAAAGATATGTTTTACGTAAGTTTATTCATTCTTACTGCACAAAGCGAGTGTTTTCAGATGGCATGTTGATTCCATTGATTGAGCAGTTAGCACTGTAACCTTCAAAAAACATTTGAACATCTGGTAGATCCCAATGAGGATCTGATTCATTGAGATGGAGAAAGCCTGTAACCTGTTAATATTAATTAAATTAATTGGTTAATTAATGCAATGTATTAAATGTAAATAATAAATTTTATTTGTTTACATGTGAATATATGTATTATAAATTAAAATATATTATTGTTTACTTATAAAATTGTTACCAAAATTGCTACAATTTTCTATTAAAAAATTTTCTAAATAAGAAAATGAAAAAAGTCAGTGTTATAGTCTATTTTATCTTTTAATACTCGACAACTAAAATTATACATTAACATTTAACCAGCCCAAACCTCTGTGTAATTTTTTGTTACATCCTTGTTTCTTTATAAAATATTTAGTTTTTAAAAAAGGTTTGATACCTATACAATCTTGTCCAATCAAGAATGGATACCTGATATAGAAGTTAGTTATTCATTATAAAATCATGTTTATACTGAAAAGAAATATTTAAACAATTAAGGTTAATCTTAAATAATTTGTAAATAAAAAAATGGATTTTAGCAATTCAACATTAAAGTTTGATAATTAATGTTTTTTTGTAATTACTTAAGATTTTTGCAAATAACATATTATAAAAAAAAATTAGTACCACAGCCTTCTAGCATCTAACTAATGTTTAAAATATGAAAGAAAGGAGTGCAGAAACTAAATTCATTCAAATAAAAATATTTATACAAATAGAAGATCAAAAATCAAGTTCAATTTATGGATTGATATACAAATTTCGTTTTAAAAATCTTTTAGACATTTATAACTTTTATGGCAGCTACATTTTTTATACGAAATATGAAAGAAATCAAGATTTCAATAACCATTTTAAAAGTTGTTAATACTAAGCAATGGTAGACAATTATTTCTTGTGCAACAGATAAATTTGTTAAAATTATGAGATATGTACCTGTGACATTCCTGTGGATGACATTGGTCCTGTTCTTTGAAGGATATAATCAACAAGTGCGCTCACATTAAGTCTATTGTAGTTTTGTACATTGGTTAATTCTATAGGAACACTGAAAGAGATGTGATTTTGCAGACCTTTACCAACCCCTGGAACTGAAGCTATGAGTGGTATACCTATCAACAACAAACATAACACGAATACTTAGAAAAAGCATTTTAATATAACTTTATTTTTTTTAAATATTCATAGTAGATTAATTATTTGTTTGATTTATATAAATTACAATTATCTAAAACTAATATTGTTTTACTATTGCTTTCAGTAGTCCAAGTATGACCATACAAATGTGTGTATAAAGCTCCTACAACAAATCTTTAGGGTGAAAGAATTTCCTTGTTCAACTATTTGAAAAGGAAATTAAGGAGATTTACCTAAACGGTCACATTTTTTAGACTACTATTTCCTCATCTTATTTTTCTATTCTTTCTAACTGAGTGTTTTAATATATAAAGATGTAATGCTTTTAGATATGAAAGATGGTTGCTGAGTAACATTTCTGATGTATGTAGGCTTACTCTCAACCTGGTAACAATACTTTATAATCCTCACTTTAAAAAACTTATGCTTTATGCTAGCAACAATATAAATTATAACCATCAAATAAATATTACTCAACTAAAATTAAAAATACAATATTAACCCAGTAAATTACAAAAAGTATGGAAATCTCTATATGATTTCCCTTAAATCAAGGATTTCCAACTGGCAACCTACTTTTTTATGGAAATCAAATGTTTTTTTAAAAACAAAAATTATAATTTTTTTTTAAATCTCAATGAAAGTTATAAAAAACATTTCAACAAATTTATTAATTTGCATACAGCAAAAATGAGCTAAAGAAATTGATGAATTATTACTAGTCAGATTTTCCTTGTACTTATTGAGATTAGCAATAATTGAGATGGAGATTCATTGGCTACAGTATACTACCACTAAATTATCCTTTTCTGAGTTTTGTTTTGCGATACACTATTAATTACAGTTTGTCTTTAGATTAATGCCTCTACTTTTTGTCAAATATTAGTTTAAATAAACTGATTCTTCTTCAAAATTCAATTGTTTGAGTATAGTAGCTTTTACGATTAAATTATTACTAACTAGATAATGAAAATAAATATAATAAATAAAAACGTTTGTACAGTTTTCTCACAAATAGTTTATTGTTCCTCAGTTGCATTCAATGCTAACCTCAGGCAGTTTATCTGTAGACTTGTAAACTCACCTCATTTGAAGAACAATAAAGTATGTGAGATAAAAGTGAATCAATGTTTTATTTATTATAGTAGTTTTTCTTTATTTTTAATTCACTCTTACAAAGATGTAAAATAATGTTTTAAGCAATTAAAGTGATTTAGCATTTGTTTCAATTATATTATCATATTATGCATATTATTTCATACTGATACATTTGATCTATTTGAAGAATTTTACGAAAATTCTGCGAGCCTATTATGACGATAGAGTCATATCTAAGGTTTCTAATATGTCCCTCGAACACTTACAAGTTGGAAATCTCTGCTTTTTAATGATGTATTGTCCTATTCAAAATAGGATTTGAGAATACTTCATAAGTTACTATGTTCAATCAGCTACTTTATTATGAGTCCTTGATAATTTTAATTTTCATAAATCATCGATGTGCTCAAGTACACTAACTCTAGGTCAATCCAAATTGCTGTTACAGTTTCCCAATAAGAAATGCCATTCATTATGCCTAGTTTTTTGACCATGTATTTGATATTGGCATTGTGCAGTATCACCGCTTATTCTAAGTGTTCCCTTTTCCATGAGAAATTTAGAATACCTCAAAATCCTTTATGTGTTCTCCATCAGTGGGTTAATTAAAGGAGCTGATTTATGGTCTTCAAGAAGGCCACAACAAAAGTGAACACAACATATGCTGGGTTTAATACCTGAGTAAACCACTTTAATCTTTCTAATACATTATTAATAGATTGTATTTCTAATAGATTGTATTTCTAATAGATTGTATTTCTAAAAGATTGTCTTTCTAATAGATACAATTTTTAAACAGTCGGTTATAAACAAATTTAAATGTAATGGGAAGTTTACTAGTTTTCTGTGTAAAACTGTTTAAAACAGTCAAACTCTTGTGAACAATATAAGTGACTCTAAATATTGTGTGTGCTAATTAACATTGTGTTTTAAGTGTTCTCATATCTAAGTGCCTGGCTAGTTAGATATCAACATTTACAAGTCTTCAATTAAAGATATGTTCACATATAAGATTTTCATCGTACACTTAACATTGTTGATAGATGAGTCTATCTGGTCCTACAAAAATAATTTAAATCATTAAACTCATTGTATTTGCTACTAAACACACAGATCTTCTCGGACCTGTTCTAGCACAGCTTATAAAATCACTAACCACTTAAATAAGTAAATAATCAGTTTGGCTATTAAAGTTAAATACCAGATGACATTTGAATAGTTTGTTAACATAGTCGTTTACATTAACAAACAATTTAAATACATTTTTGGTACACATAAATGGATTTACTAATTTGCTCTTTTAGGGGTTAGATTAATTATTGCTTTTACTATTATGCTACATGTTTGGTCCTTTGGGGTGAATTATTTATTGCAACATTACTATTACTATACTTTTTGGTCCTTCAGGGCTGTATTATTTATTGTCTTTATTATTTCATAACATATTAATTATACTCTTTTATTAAAATTTTAGTGTTTAAAACAAAAATTAAGTAAAAACATTACCCATATCTCTTAACTGGTCAGCAGGTCCAACACCAGACAGCAGTAAAAGTTGTGGTGACTGTACAGCTCCTGCAGAGATAATCACTTCTTTTCTTGCATACAGATGGCGTGTAATTCCATCCTGTTCATACTCTACTCCTATGGCTTGTTTCAGATTGTTAAATAATATACGTGTTACCTGGAATAAAACACACACAGCTTTGAAAATAAATTATTTTAATAAATTACAGTAGAAAAAATTCAACAATATTATTATTTAAATAAGATGTGTTATTACAACTGTAAAGTGTATTTTACAGTGTTACTAATTTGTGAATTTAATAAATTTTAGTTATGAGACATTGTGGTCATCAATAAATATATGGAGAAAATTATAAACATTAAGAAATATGTTTACTTTTAAAATACAGTACTACTATATTTTAGTCTTAAAAATGACAAACTTACAACTGTTACAGAAGAAAGTAAATCCAATATCATATGTTTGTGAAATGATTAACAAGTACAGAAGAAGCAGAAATGATCACAGTGTTATACTCCATACTATTCCTTAGTGTAGTAGACTAATGGACTAGTGAATCTGAACTGGATGGACATACTGTGTTAAAACTTGGAGCCATAATATAAGCATCCATCAGCTGTTTTTATTATTATCATTTTTACTTTGAATGAAAGAAATTAATAAGTGAAAATAACCTGTTACATACAATTGAGTTGTACTCATGGTTTTGTTCTGTCACTCAAATCCAACCGTTATTCTATGGCTAAAATAGAAATTCCATTTGCATACTTGGTAATACGAATTGATGGAAGAGATCTAGGAAAAGAATAGGCCGCTTGAACCTTGAAAGATGGTGATAATTTGCATTTAATATAGTAATTTTAATGTTTTAATTTTTAATTCCATTCCATTTTAAAAAATAAAATGATAATCATAAAATAAGGTTAAGGTTTTACAGTAGGGTTATTCACAAGTTGATTATCTAAAAATTAACATTGCTTAGTTGAAACCTGACATAATTGTTATTTTGCAAAATTGATATTTGTTAAACAAATTGTTCTCACCAAAGCATGAGTAATAATATTGAGATTTTTTCGAGTAATCACATCATCTCTGTAAAGAAAAGCTTTTGCAAGAGAAAGCCTTTCTCCTTGTCTAGTAGTCATCTGTGCAACTGTAAAACCAGTTTGGTTCACTCCATTCAAATCCCCCATTACATTATATCCTAGTTCTGCTGCAGCAGCCATAAAATTAGGAATTATTTCGGGCTGATCTGGAAATCTTTGCACAGTTAAATAGCCACCTTTTCTATGGTAGACCTGTAAAAACCAATATGCAATCATATTTTTGCATATATTTTTCTATACATTAAAGAACAGCAAAAGAAAAAATAGTACAAGCCCCCAAATACTGCCACATTTATATCAAATTAATAAATAGTTTCTAATATGAATGAAGGTACTATAAAACTACAGACTTATTTACAGTTCTTATAAATTACTTAAACTATTGTTCTACTGTTCAGCTCCAGTGACCTAATAAGAACATTATTAGGTTTTTAAGTTACCAGTTCTATTAATAAAGACATTAAAATTATATTAGTTGTCACATGTAATTATGACTGCTTTTTGGCATGTATGATATATATGACTATTATTATGACTGCAATATTATTAAAGATGAAAAACAATTTTTTTACCAACACCTAATTTATTACAAAAATAATTTATTTCCAACTTGTTATTGTGGCTTTAATATTTAAGTAATTTACATAGTTTACATTTATATAATACCTAGTAACTAAAAAACTAAAGTTGATTCAATAAATTATAAAATAATATTTTCATTTATATTTAGTTAACTATAACTTCAGTTTGATTAAAGTTGAAGTTTTCTATCTTTCTGTAAAAAAAACAAACAATGTATTCTATATTTTGAGCAACAATTTTTTCTTTATACTGATACTTTGTTTTAGTAATAGTAGAATAGTGGAGTTTGATAAAATTTTAAGCATTTTTTCATTTAAAAACAATTAGTGAATTTATATTGGGATGTATGAGCTATTTTAGTTGTAATCATGGTATGACCTGAACCCAAGTTCTTGAAAAGAACATCAATCATGGCCTCTAGAACACTTTTTATGCTGTTTTCTACCGATTTTCTATATCTTCTGTTTGGCTTGACTGATTTTTTACAATCGGGTGTCCAATTGTTCCTCTTAACTCCCTGAATATATATCAATTTTATTTGTAATTTTACAATGATTAGTTTTGAAGATATCCCTATTTTTCTTTTTTCCTACTGTTCCTGATATATATTTTTCTGTGGGTATAGACATTATAATTATTTCATCACCTATTTTTCAGATTTTACTATCTTATAGTTATACTATTGTTTTTACAATCACTAATTACCTAAATTTATATTTCCTAATATGATACATTATTATTTTACCAAATATAGCCCAATTTTTATAATTGTTTTATTCATGACAAAATTTAATATTATTTATGAATTATTCATTTACATTTGTTGAGTTCACTAATTATTCATTCTCTGATAAACCAATCATAGTTTAATTTTACATTAAACAGTAATATAATGTCCCCTGTCTTCCCGTTTATAACATTCAATTTTTTATTTTATTTTATTCAACGATTTTCTCTTATATTTAATTATTACATCTAGTTTACACATTTTCTTTTCAGTATCTCTCGTATTCCTATTTTTATTTATATTATACGCTAAGATTAATTATAATCTATTATTTATTTAATTAAATTTTTCCATCATTTTTGAAGGCTAATATCTTGTAAAGTATTAGGTTTCTATTTTTTTTTTTATTCTTTACTAATTGTTTAAATTGTGTTCATTAGTCAGAAATTAATTTCAAAACAGCTATATTTGTAAATAATTTATTTCATCATCAGCTGGTTTAAATTTGAAAATCAGTCTAAGATGCATAGTTAGTACGGCATTAGACATTTCAAACCCTGCAAGATTTTACCAAATCATTTCTGCACGGCTGCTTGCTACCAAACCTTGCCTATCTGCATCACCTGACATGGTGTTTATGTATCTGAATACGATGTCCACCAGCGTTTTAGAAAACCATAAAATTACTGTCAATGCAAATAAATTTTCTGATCTAATTATAAAATTATAATTGGCAGAAAAATTCCGTTAAATAGTGTGTGTGTGTGTGTGTGTGTGTGTGTGTGTGTGTGTGTGTGTGTGTGTGTGTGTGTGTGTGTGTGTGTGTGTGTGTGGCAAAATTCTTTTGTTCCAAAATGACAACCACTTCAAAAAATATATGATTTTGTACTTGTAAGCAGCATAAAAATCTATATAAAACCACATTTTAAAATATTAATTTCTATTGAAAATATGAAAATTATTCTTATGGGGGTAAGGGTTCATTTTCATATTTTCATTTAACATAAATGTTTTGTTCTAATGTATAAAGAACACTGCTTTTGGTGATGAAATAATATTTTCAATAAGTGTATGATAAAAAAATTATTGTAATATTGCTACTTTTTGGGAATTGTATTCTGCCATGTCAGTGAGGCAACTGTGGATTACAATTATTATTAACGCTACTCTAAATATAAACACATTTTAACAAACTACACTTACATAAAATTAAATATTTATAACAATAGTGCATACCTCTGAACCACGGAATTCTGGAATTGTGTCATAGTCAACATTGTCTTCTGATTTGAGAAAATAATGCATGACATTGGAATAGTTCCAACCTTCATTACCAAGAGCAGCCAATCTATCGTAATCCCATGGGTTACCTCGCATGTACATCATGCCATGGAGAACACTGGTTCCTCCCATCACCTTACCTAAATTACAGAAATGTACTAACATATCAAATATTTACAGTTCTTAACATTAAATACATGGTGTTCTGCAATAAGACTTTTTGTTACTTCAGGAACAAAAAGTGACTGTACATTTCAGATGTAAACAAGTTGATAACCACAACAACCAATGAAGTGATTATCAGAAGAAATACACTTAAACTTAGCAATGGATTGACTTAATGGCATGAAATTTTCAGCACAATTGTGTTGGACCTTCTTGTAAGTTGGATAGTAAAATATATGTCCTATTTGTAAAATAAATTGTTTGTAAAAAATAACTTCAAATATTGTACTTTTTGAAATTTTGTGAATAATAATTATCAAATATGTTTTACCTTTTTTTTGTTTTTCATTAAGAAAAATTACAATTTTTCTACCCAATTTTGTTTGTAATATTATAAATATAAACCTAAAATCTCATTACTCTATCTTCACTAATTTTACAAAAACATTTTCCCCAATATAAAAACAGAACTTTAAGAATGATAAAAAACATACCCCTATCCTGAACAAAGACTGATTTCAATCAGCATTCTTGCATTCTGCAAGTTACAGTTTTAGTGAACTTGTCAATTCATTAAATTAATTTTATATAGACCATTCAAATCAAAAACATAATTTTTTAAAATGTAATTTTTACACTAAGCACACAATGTCGGTATAATAAGCATTAACTATTAAGCTTAAATCTTACTTTTTAAAATAAATCATTTTATAGTATAGTATCTAACCTCTTGGCCATCGACAAACGCCTCCAAATCTGCTAAGGCAAGAGTATTCTTGTTTTTCTAATTTAAAGCTCCAATCAATTTCTGAGCCATGGTAATTGAAATACATGGATGGGGCTTGGGTGCCAACTGGAGCTGGACCTCCTGCTTCTAGCAGAGTTACTCTCCAGTCTAGTATTTCACTTAATCTACTGGCCACCACACTCCCTGCTGACCCAGCACCCACTACGATAAAATCTACCACAGTGGTTATCTGTGCAATAAGTAAGTAAACATTCTGTCAGGTTAGATATGAAAGTAGTTAACAACTTAATGAAGTTAATCAATTTGTAAACTGATTCATTAAAATCCATTAAAAACACATAGTCTGATCTTCATAGAGATCTTGTAAAATTCTACAATGGTAGAATGTCTGTCATTATAGCTCTCAGTAATATAGCTACAGAGTACACCCCAATAGTTATTGGTATTCATTAGAGTTCTAACAGATATTAAAAAAACATGTTTAACATTTTAACATTAAAAACATCTTTTAAATTATTTTTAACATACTGTATGTTATGAGAACCTTATCCAATTAAAAGTTACTGCTTTAAAAAAAACTGAAATTTCTTTCTGATAATTCTAGATTTTGGTGGACATGCTTGCACATTAAAAATACAATTTGAAACAGACCCCTAAAATATGTTTGTGAAAAATGAAATTGTTTTTATGCTTGAACTGTTGTATTTCAGTTATTTCCTTCAAAATTATAAAAAAACATTATTAAACAACAAAAATAAATACACAAACATTGTTAAACTTTTAAAATACTACAAATAAACTAGTTAGTTTATTACTTTTTATCAGCTATTGTCCACAAATTATACTTTCGTCATAATTTCAAACCTACATACAAACTGTAAATTAAAAATTCAATTTTGAGCCACACTTTTTGTATTATATGGCTTGTGACTGTTCATTAAAAATTCTGATTTCTACTTAGTTTGGTATTTAAAATATTCAAATTGGTTAAAGTTTGCTCGTAATATGGAGTTAGAATTTTTTTCGAGATAAATTGATAGATGGAATTCAATAGAGTAATTTACTGAAATCTATTTATCACGATATTATACCAGTCAAACAAACAAGGAACCACTAGCAATATTACAAATATTTTAAGTTTCAAATTGACAAATTTAAAACAATGTAATTAAAATTTCTGGTAAAATCACTCTAATTTTTACAAGCTAATTTATAAGACTGACTTATTTCAGTTCGTTCTTTACAAAAGAATTTTTAGTTTATTTTGAATATTCAGACACTGGCAAAATTAGAATGTTGCTATTGTACGAATGTGTAATAATGATACATTTAAGTTTTTAAATTTTCATCTCTGTATATTATAGGCCTACGTATTAGGAACCTAGAGTCCACTCACTTTATCTGGTACGTAACAGTTCATTGGATCCTTGATTGAACACTGTGTAGCCAGTAACACTTCGGCGAATGTCATGAAGTGGAAAGGACTGCCGCAGGTCTTTTGAAGAGTCGGCTTCTCTTCAACAGGACAAAAACAAAACGAAGGACTTTGGTAACCATTGTTGAACGCTAATGTTTGGCCTGCTATAGATACACACACAACTGCTACTAAAAGACTCCTGAAATAATGATTTACTTATAAATAATGTAAATACTAACGTTGTTAAGAGCATTTGGAAAAAATCTAATTATATGACAGCCTAAAGAAGTCATGAAGAAATTTAAAATTGTTGTAGGTCGCAAATATTTAGCTAATATCTTGTTACATTAAGAACAAATTTTAAAACACATACATACGTAAACATAAAATATATACAAATTGTAAAACATACATTAATAGCCTACATACATGCATTTAAATCACATAAACAAATATTTTAATGTTTGAATATGTTCCTATTTTTTAATTAAAATCCAAAAATGTACCTGACCTATGCAGTTCATAACTTTTTTATCTGATTTCGCTGTCATAGACAGCTTTAAAATCTGTATATATTTAAAAAAGTAATTAAATTCATTAAAAATTATAAATTCTAACTTATGCAGAACGTTCATTACGATGGTGTAATCAGCTAAAGATAATCATATCACGTAATCTCCAATACACTTTTTTTAAGTTTACAAAAAAAGTAATACTTTTTAAGATTTTTTATAGCCACCATTTTGAAAATGATTGATTTTTTATGTAAAACATTTATTCTATAACTGATAAATTTTTGTGCCGATTTTAAAACCAAATCAGACCAAAATTGCTAACTCTTAGGGCACCATCACAAACATACACAAATTAACCTTCCATAAAGTCAGAATTTGGGCTCATTTCTTGGTCGTGAGTATGGGTTTTACAGTGATAGTTCACTTCAATAGTTCACTTTCGTTTGAAAAAATCACTAATAAGTTCATTGCAATATTATCTACTAATAATCTTCAAATTTCTATTGTCACAATTGCATCTTTCCTTAAGTAGTGTCCTTTTTGGCTGCACAATACTTGCTTTATTATTTTAAATTATTTGATTATATTATTTTATTTCCTTTGTTGCATCCACATTATTCCAGTCGATAAAAAAATTATCAGGAAAATAAAAAAAGAGAAAGGTAAACCAACAAGGAGGTAAGATTACGAAGTTTTATTGCGTCAATACCAGCATAATTACTAATTATAATTAAAGGTATGTCATATTTGTCGAGGCAGAACTTGAATTAATTTTATCTCTTTTTACATCAAAATCCGCCCGGCAGTTTCTTAACAATGTAATCACGGAAATTAAAATTGAGATAACACTGGTTTTCCATTTTTGTTCGATATAACTCTCTTTTATAATGCAAAATTTAATTCATTAGATGTAAGAAAGACCTTGAATTAATTGTTTCCTCTGTTACTAGGCCATTGTCGTGGTATACTCGCCTAGTTATCAGTGCTCTAGTTAGGTGAAAGGGAACGTGACTTCTCATTAGATTGGATAAATATTTATTGCAAACGTGTTTCACAGTGAGAACTGTCACAGCTTTGTTGTCAAATCGTGCTTTGATCATGAAATTAATATTTCCAGTATCGAGATCGACAGAAGTGATCAAAAGTTTTCTAATGTATTTTGATAATTTCCTGTTTAAAAAATGAATAAGCAAAATGGTTGTCCTAAACAAATACTGTTTTCAAAGTTTCATTTTATTTTACATTTTTTATTTATATTTAGCTAATATCTTGTTACATTAAGAAAAAATTTTAAAACACATACATACGTAAACATAAAACATATACAAACTGTAAAACATACATTAATACATACATGCATTTAATATCACATAAACAAACATTTTAATGTTTGAAAATGTTCCTATTCAAATTTATGTTATTATTATAACATAAAAATAATATATCTTTAAAAATATTATTAAAACAAAATTGTCCTGTGACAATTTTTACAATATAAATATTTTTTTAATACGTATTCGAACACATTCAAATTTATTTTTTTTCCTTTCGATTTACTCACGAAAATAAATTTCAGAATTTGGTTGAACTTGATCTTTCTTTAAAAATCTAGCTTCCTACTGTAAAATATGTAAAACTGACTTTAAGAAGTTAAGCCTCTTAAATGTTTCCCATTGACCTTTTTTTATCAATAAAATTGTGTATCGGATTTTCTAGCTCCTATTCTCGAATTGGAATTTTAGATAATTTGCAATAAATATGATTAGTTTGTTTGCTTATTTTCGCTCCGTTATTTTATATTAATATTTTAATTTTGTTGTGTACTGTGTGTTTCAGGGAAACAATCACAAGTAATTGCAACACGCAGCTGTTCCGCTGACGTCAGAACAAATTACACTTAACACAAACAAACATTTAAATACGCGAATACCTTTGAATTTTAGAAGAAAAATTAATCCTAAACTTTTTAACCTGTACATACTTCTTCAAAATTCCATTGAAATTTTAATCGCTAATTTATACAGACTTCAAAGCTGATTATGATAGTAAAACTATATTTAAAAGTAAAAAAAGTGTAAGAAAAAATATTTTTTTTTTAATTTTCTTTCAAAACGTCTGCATTATAGATGTGTTCGACGATTTCTAAACTTAATTCTTAATACCCTTAACTCTATCGTTTTTTCTTTAAATAACGCATTCTTAAATATATTACTTTTTAAAT
>CM040189.1:62271517-62319017 GCA_022606455.1 Callitettix versicolor
CGCTTTGTGTATATCAATGTATTCTGTACTTGGTGGTTATACTTCTTTTAAAAGCGTCAGATTTATTTTACAGTTCGGGTATTTTCGGATCGGGGTTCGAATATAGCCGAGCGGGAGAACCATGGCTACACAAGCCAGTTAGCTAAGATCAAGGGATATATAAGCATAATCGATTTTCTTCCCCTCCCCACGATTGATTACGAACAGGATTTTTAGGTACGCCTAGTTTTTAGAAGTTATAAAATAGATTCAAATTTAGTAAAAATTGTACAGTCCGTATTATAAAAAGACCTGATTTATTTTTTCTTATTCCAGTCATAAAGTTTGTCAAACCGAATTTAATAACAAATCTATATGCTGCATACAATTACTTTACATTTATAATTCTAGCAAAATATACCATCCCCAACACTTGCCTTCAGAATGCAGCTATTTTTTTTATAAAATGCTGTTTTAATCATTGATTTTGTAATAAACTTGTTAATTACAATTAATTTAAACGTTAAATTTATTAAAAGCATTATAATTAAAATTCAAAATTCAAAAAAAAATATTATAAGTTTTTCCGCTAAACTTTTTGCAGGAAGTACACAGTGCCACGAACCTAATAACATAATTTATCGTATAGAATATGAATTATTATGAAGAAGAAATAGATTAATTGTTTTATACTTTGTAGAAGATAAAGTAAAGCTCTAACATAACTGTATTCAATAAACATATTATTTATCATTGTGTAATACCAAACAACCTAAATTTTATAACTGTGAACAATATTTTTCTGATTTACAAATTTACAATTCAATTTGTTAAATATTTGAAATTTCAAAATTTCAGTTTTAAACAAAAATATATTCTTAAAGTCGGACACCTCTTACCTTTTCAGAGTTATATCCAAAGTGCCTAACCTAACCGAAGTAAAACACATGTTAAAGGAAATCTTTGCCAGCCTAATATCTACAACACTGTTTGGTCTCTCTTAACTCTTTGGCTTCCATAATTCCAATCGCGGGAGCTCTACGACCTTAGCTGTTTAGCTGAAGAATAAATCCCAAAGTGAATGTAGCTGGTTGTTGGTAGTAGGGAACACCAAGGTCCGTTACTGATAGACTTACTTTTGTAATTAACTAAAAGAAGACGCACCCAGATACTGTACTGCTGAGCACATGTGATAACTTTGTGCAATGGATCTAGCTAAACATTACAATACTAGAAACTGAAATGTAAGAAGTAACTCTAGTAGGAAGTGAATGTTATTTATTGAGTGAAAGTTATAGATTATCATAAAAGTCCGGCACAAATGCAAGACGATGCGTCAACAATGGCGGGCAGACTCATTGTTGTTCTTGAATAACTTTGGCGATTGATATTTCAGTGTTATTTTTAACTGTTACTAAATGCAGATGCTAGATGCCCGAGCTAGGACTGTTTGGCCTGTTAAGACGAGATATGGTCTAATTTGCCGAGAAATTTCATTTTACTATAATTACAAGAAATTAATCATGCACCGCTTGATGTGATAGAAACGCATTTCCAAAATTACAATGAACAAATCAGATAACGAAATGACGGTTTGTGAGTGGGAACTATAATATTTGGATTATTTTAGGGTTTTTTAGACACAGTTAAGCCTACCCTAATCGAAATGTGGCAAGACGTTTTCAATGTTTTAATAAAACTAATACTTCCCATAAGGAAGGTTTCAAATTAGTTCAGTTTTTTGTGTCTACCTGCAACTTCTACGCCAGTGGAGGCGGTATTTTCAGTCATATCAAGAGACAGAGGTAATTTAAATGTTACTACTGTTGGAAGCTTATTAAATATTAATTTATCAGTGTTTTGTATTCCAAAAAGTGTTAAGGTTTAAGTAAAATAGTAATATTTAAAATAAAAATAAATTTGTAAGTATTTTTTTCTTTCAATTTTGAACCTTTATAAGTAAAATATGACATATTGTTTGCATTTTTATTTCAGTTTTATAATTTAAAAAATAAATTTGTTGACCTGGGTTTTGTACCCATGTCCCACGTTTTTGGCGTTCTTGTCCTCGAAGGGGAATATTATATATACGATATATATATATATATATATATATATATATATATATATATATATATATATATATCGATAATATATTACGATATATTATAATAATAATATATTATTAATATTATATTAATATTAATATTAATATTAATAATAATAATAATAATAACATATATTTTTTTATAATAATATAATATAATATAACATATCATATCGATAATATATATATATATATATATCATGTTATATAAACGATATGATATGATATAATAGCTTAATTGAGTTTGTTGTTCAACAAAACCTTTTACAGAATGACTTTTTATTCTAAAATTTAAAATTAATTTAAAAACGAATATAATTTGTTTTTTATTTAATGAAGAAGAATACTGCTCCATTGTTGACCATACGTGTAGCCTAAGATTAATTAGATTGTGAAAACATTTATTTTATAAAAATATATAGCCTGTGTAATAATAAACCGTAACTATTTTGACAGCAAATAACCTACAATTTGGTCCATTCACTTCTTTCTGGACAGTAAATCCTTCACAGTTCTTGATTGTATCTGATTTGTCAGTCACGATTATGTTATTCATCAACGATAGAATTATTGCGGCGGCAAACTGAGAAACAGGAAGTTGTACCGGGCCTAAATTTATTTCAAAGGGAATGTTGGGAACGCTTGCAAATAATGCGGAGATATTGCAAACGAACTGGTGTAGCCTACTTTAATATTTGACATCAGTTCGTGACTTACTGAAATATGACTGACTAAATCTTACGCTTAGCCTAAATTTTGAAAAATTAGCATCTTTGATTTCTCTGTTGCAAGTTTTACTCTGAAATATTTAACATTTTTAAACTCTAAATAAATTGCAAAAAAACATTACACAAACTTTCTCACACTGACTTGTTTTGGAAAAAACAAGAAACATCGAACAAATTTCACAAAATCTTTTGTCAGATTTTGCTCAAGTTTTGATCATTCATGAAAAATCTACATTAAAATCAGTGTAAGAATTTTCAAATAAAATATAGGCAATTGACTACTTATAGACTATACTAGAAGAAACTTTTAGATTTTTAAATTATTTTGGAATTACAAAAAAAATGAACTTAACCACTGTCAAATTTATTAATTTCAACGGGTTTAGAAAATTCAAAATGCTAACTTAATTATGCAGTTTTTAACGCACTATTACTATTTTTCAAAAGTTATAAATTTTTAACGATTTGTTGAAGATGTTTAACAGATTTTGCTTGGTAATTAACTTGCCTAAGCTATTACCAAATTGATAGTATATTAGAGCTACGAATAAAATTCTTAATGAACCCACCCGTCAAAAACTAATTTAGAGGTCAGGATCGGCACGTCAGGGTTTTACAAATAGCTCATCATTTAACAATGGAAATTCTCCAACATCACACTGACATACAATTTTTAGTAGGTCTGAGGAGCAGTAAATTTTAAATTCTTAAAAGAGGCCATCACCGACGAAGGTTCCGGGACTGGGTTTTACAATGATGGCCACTCCAAACTCATTTTCAAATGGAAATTCGTTGACAAATAGTATTCTAATATCGACAAGGAAGTATTTTAAGATCTTTGGAAGAACTAGGAGCAGCGACATCTGTGAGCAATTACCCAGAACTAAACCGTTTTAAATCGGTTTTAAAATAAAGCCAGCCTGTTTCCGCCGGGCTTCTTTTATCGTAAACGAGTTGCTGACAATTTGTAAACAAAAATCTTTGTAAAATTCAAAGAATACTTTGCTCCTGGCACCGTGATTTTTCTTGGCCTGCGGCTTCGACTGTTCATTTAGCAGTGAACAGAGGGCTTATTGTTAGTATAACAATGACATGTTCAAAGATAAAACCATTAATTAATGTTACAATATTTTTGTTAATTGGTTATATTGATTAGAATTATTAGGCCTACATTTTGTCCTGTTTCCATCGATGCTTCCTAACAGCTAAATATATTTTCAAATTTTCGATCAAATTTTCGTTTTGATCATTCTAAAATTTAAAAATGAGCCACGGAGCGGCCATTATAAATCCCAGATATGTATCTTATACTGCTGGTACTGATACTGACCTATAGATCGATAAATATAGGGGTAATATCTTACACGATCAGTAATACTGACAGCATTGAAAAATAATGACTGTTTAAGGTGCAGATATTGATAAAAATAAAATATTAATGTAGGCCTGTTGATATATCTATTATTTTCTGATCTTTGAATATCAATATTGGGTAGTAGAAGTGATTCTGTTAGTAATAATGATGGTGTAAGGGAGCTAGTATCGAGCTGATTGCTAACAGCAATGTGTACGATGGCGGAGAGTAAGCATTGCGTGATACCTGTTGACTGCGGCGACGACGTTTTGAGAAATTTTAATGAAACATACGCAACATATGAAACCCTATTGGTTACAATTACGAAAACAAACACGCGCCTTGCATGTTTCTACAACAGGTGTCTTTATATTTATGATTGCTGCGACATGATTGCAGAACAATTTTAAGCATTCAAAGACTCTTCTCGTTGCAACGTAGCTCAAGTTACTGCCAATCTTTCTCAACTGACAAGCAGTTCCTGATGTTCTTAGGACTGATTATAGTGAGAGGCGACCGCTCCTTAAGAAAACAAAAGAAATAAAATAAAAAATGTAAAAGATTTTATTTCACTTCCTTAAAGTGGAAGTATCGCAGCTTCGAGGAAAAGAGTCAAAAGCCTCTGAGGGTTCCGTAACTTGTCATAATATCACGATCTCAACTACATGAAGTTTTGTCCGTATGTACAGTGTGTTTGTGCACTTAAAAATGTTTGGACTGAGGATGGAAACGGGATTAATGAGTTAGATATTTTATGTTGGTTCTCTCTTGTCTTTCTGTGTTAACTGCAACAACAGAAAGAGAAGTTCTCAACTCTAAAATTAATCAAAACTTGGTTGAGAAACTGTTGTGACGCTAAACTGGGTTTGCTTAGGCTGAGGACAAGGGATCAGCGTTAACGATTAGGGTAAGGCAACTGGAGTAAGTGCAGCTATATATAAAAAAATAGAGATAGGTATACTGAGAAGAGTGGAAGTAAATGAAGCAGTTTTGCAAACGTTTTAAAATTAGAAATCTAAGAAAATTAAGTGATTTTTTTGTCTAAAATGGAGTCAGTTTTTACACTCATTTTATATGCGTTTTAAGTCTCAAATCAGCTTAGTAGTGCTAGTTTCTGAAAGTATTATTTAATTGTCATCCCGTAGGCGGCCATTTTTTAAACTGAATCATCAACAAACCGCCCCCCACCCACAAAATTGCATTAATCCGTCGTCTCACGTTCGTGTCATTCGTATGCAAGAACAACTCAACCATACGAAGTATTGCAATTTGTTGAATACGATTCGGTCCATTACTATTACTTCTGTCCGATTGATTTCAAAAAGCATAGTCAAATGAGAACACCTGTCATGCTATTTTCCAATTCTTCATTCAGCGTTCCCGCTTGACTCTACCCCTTAAAGTTATGTCTTCGGAATTCACTCAAGTTCTATGATATAAAGTTGTGATCCGAACGATACTAAAGTAGTTAAACAAGAATAATATATATATTTTTTTAAGGCGAAAAGCACATTGAGGTTATTATCGCCTCCCTAAATTTAGGTGTGAGTGTAAAGTGTTAGTGTCGTAAGTGTAGTGTTGTAAGTGTAAGTGTGTGTTAGACTCGGGTACCGCGAGGGACGTCTAAATCCTCTCAATAAGTGCAGCTAGCCTGCACCCCCTGCAGATTAATAAAGTTGTACAATACTGACGCGTAGAATGATGTGTAATGACATTGAATATGTATATATATATATATATATATATATATATATATATTTTTATTTTTTTGTGTTTAACGTCCGACTATTGTGCACACTTGGGCTAATGCAGATGATTTATAGCGTATGAAAATGCCAAGCCCTGGTAGAGTTTCTGCAATGAATGATAACGCACTAGAATGATAAACTACCCTTATGAAAGTTATGCGAACGCTCGTTACTGGTAGCATCTTGCAGCAGAGTTTTCAACTATAGTTAAATATATATATTTACAATAATATATTATATAATAGACATATATATATATATACATATTATATATATATATATTATATATATATATATATGTCTATATCTATATATATAGTAATTCTCACAGTAATCCCTTGCAGTTTGCAACGTTTGTAGCGGCAAATAACCCAATTACTTGTACTTTAGTCGTTAAAATCGAGCAAGCTTTTTCAATGGTATCTATAATGTATGTTTTTATTCAATGATAATTATGAGAATACTGACTTTGTAGTATTGTTCAGCAGGTATCGTGTAAGGTCCCCTAATATATAAATATATTATTACTATATTTACGTTTTTATGTATTATTAATTCAATGTACATACATTACATAGAAACATTAAGATAAATACAGTACATATTTTTAAATAAACTATACAAAAACTAATGTAATTTACATTTTTTTGTGCTTACTGTTGAATGTAGTAATTATTACAAATTTCACAAATTAGGGGAGATAAGAATCCAATTGTCTTTCTCTAACAAAATATAGGGGATAATATTGTGTAGTCTGAGCCTAAGTGTAGTGATATAGACTATCATAATCTGAACCTTAGCATAATGACAAGTGTTGGCAGCTCAGTATTGCCTTTATTAGCAGTAGTACAAGATCTGTATGACTTATATGCTAGTAGCAACACATAAGAAATGTTGTACTTAGTAAGCTTACAATATTTAGTATTGCTGAAACCAATTGTTTTATATTAAAAATACAGTACGTGTTTGGCTGGACTGTCAAAAATTATATTCATAGCTGGATAATGATGATTATATAGACAAAACCATAAATTATGATATCGTTTAAATAATTTTTAAAAAATATAAACAATTTACTAATTTGGTAGTAGACCAATTAGTAATAATTTATTTCACATTAATTGTAATTGTGAAATATATTAAATAATTTAATTACACTGTAAATGTAATTATTACAATTATCATTATAATTGTTACATTATTTTTAATTTGAATAATTATTTGAAAATAAAGAATAACTAACACAGATTAGTAAATTTATTAAAATAACTTTACGTATTTATTAACTTTAAGAAAGAGATGTCGTCTCAAATCAGCAGGTTTTTGTAACTATTGTGTACCTCCACTTGCCGCTGTACCATAGGAACGTGATAGTTCTTAGTTATGTTTTTGTATTGCATATAATTAAAGCAAATTATTGTTATTAACAACTGCAGTAATTGTAATTTTTTTATTAGGAACAAGTGAAATAATTGTGTAATAGGCTACATATTGTTGAACTTGTTTACAATTGAATAATTGTTACGTATTATTACATTTTTCATTTTATACTTGAAAGCTTTTTTAAAATTTAGAATATTTTTTTAAGTTGTGGCAATATTTGAGAAATGGAAAGATTACTAATCTAATCTTCCATTAACTGCTGCTTTTGGTTAGAACATTTTATAAGATAAAACACTCACACACACGCACACACGCACACACGCACACACGCACACACGCACACACACACACACACACACACACACACACACACACACACACACACACACACACACACACACACACACACACACACACACACATATACGCTCATTTTATGTCATTAAGTTTTAATGACATGGAAAAACTTAATAATATATATTATTTTAAGGGAAAAGCACATTAAGGCTATTATCGCCTTCCTAAATGTAAATGTGAGTGTAAAGTCGTAAATGTAAGTGTGTGTGTTAGACTCGGGTACCGCGAGGGATGTCTAAATCCTCTCAATAGGTGGAGATAGTCAGCACCCCCTGCGGGGCATATATATATATATATATATATATATATATATATATATATATATATATATTAACTTACAAATATAGGCTATATGTTACCTTATTATCTTATAATATGTTAATTTAATCTTATAACATGTTCTAACCAAAAGCAGTAGTTAAGAGAATATTTGATTAGTAATCTTTCCATTTCCCAAATATTGCCACAACTTAAAAAAATATTCCAAATTTTACAAAAGCATTTGAATATAAAATGAAAAATTTAGTAATACGTAACAATTATTCCAATATAGACAAGTTCAACAATACGTAGCATATTATACGTATTATTATTATTTCACTTGTTCCTAATCAAAATATTATATATATATATATATATATATATATATATATATATATATATAATATTTAAAAAATATAAACTTAATTAAAAACATTAAAAAAAGAAAAGATAAATTTTTCACAAGAAAAAAGGAGAAAATAAGTTTAAAAACATCACTCACAGATAAATACTCTCATCCAGGCTACACAACTCAGATCCATCAGCCCATGCACCTAAAGCTACCCAAAACCACTCTGAAATGAATCTTCAAAGTTCTTTTTTAACCGAGAATGTTCAGACGAAACTTTAAGATTTCGTTAGTAAATTAAACAAGTCTCTCTGACCACGTGTTGAAATCATCAGTTCTGCGTTCTGAAATAATTAACTCAGATTGTAAAAGGAATCCAGTACGCTTGCCTGACTTTTCCGCAGTAAAAGTAAGATTTTCTGTTTTTTTCTTTACAGATTACGAATCAGATATTTTAGAAAAATAATTGAACGTTAGAAAAGTTTGTGTAAAGTTTTTGCTTTTGCTTTAGGTTATGCTTCCTAGTTATGCGTCGTTAATACTTTACGAGAAGTTATGATAGAGGAATTTCAATAATATTACATTCGAACTTATCACATATTTGTGGAATAAAGATTGAATACTGCTAAACACAAATTAATAAAGACAAAAAAAATATTATTTCTGTATTTGAATTCGTGTACTAAACAATATAAAAAATAAATACTTACATCGCTTTTGAATATATCATTGGTCGAACAATTTAAAAAAAGAAACTCTAATTATATTATATAATATAAAAACAATGCCAGAGTTTATCTATACTAGCTTCTGACTACTATTTAGTACTGAACAGCTATTTTACAGCCGTTATATACGCGTGCACACTTATCGATGTGATAAATTTCACGGCTAGCAAACTTCAAGTATAAAGTGTCAAAGTTAAATACCATTCAAAGTCAAATCAACGATCAAGGTAGAATTATGAATGAAGTCATGTTTATGCATCTCTGGTTTATCCACAGACGTATTGTCATTAAACATAAAAGGCGTATTCTCAGAAAAAATAAAATTATAAAAATTAAGTTACTTCAAACCCATTGCATTTTTTATTTTCACATTGTTGGAACTTAATGCACTGATTCGGTTTCAAATGTAAACTTAGATTTATTTAAAATTAATATTTCTTCTTCATGTAAGCATTACACAACCGCCGTACCTACCTCGGTCCCGTGGTAAAAACGATTTTCCAAAATACGAGAAAAAATTATTAACACAAATTTTCATCACATAAACAAATTGTTTAATATCTAATGCAAACATAACCGTATTTTACAAAAAAATCGCGCCCGGTTAGTTTCTGTGTTTTCAATTAAATTAAAAAAGAACTTAAATGCTTATTTATGCAGGTGTTAAAGCTGTTAGTGAAGTAAATTTAAAAAAAAGTTTAAGACAAGAAGATTAAAAATGTTAACGTTTTGAACAGCCGTCATTTTAATACTGTCTGGACGGTTTTTCTACTGAGAAACAAAGTAGACCGAATTAATGACGCACAAGCGCGCATATATATATATATTGAAAAACAACTTTTAGACAGAGATTTAAGTGAAAAACCACATAAAAAGGAAAAAAATTATCCTTAAAAATTTCAATATTTGTTTAATGATCACCACATTTTCCCCGTTTACTTTGTATACCGTTGTGAGAAAGTAAAAAAAATTGTTAAAATAAAACAAGCTATTCACAATCTGAAGCCTAATCACTTGAAACAATCGACCTGTTAACATCGCCAATAACTTGTCAACATTATTGACGAAAAACTAATATTAAACTGCCGTATTTCTAAATTTATCAACTAACTTTTTTTAGATAACACTTGGATATTGTTTTCATTAGATAATCAAGTTATTAGAGGGAGCAAATGATACAAATTTAGAAGTTACAAAACATTATTTTTAAGCATTTTCACACTTGTGAATATTTTATGTTTTTACTTGATTGGAAAAAAACTAATCGCTCAAAAATCAATTATTTGGTGAAGATAGTAATAATAATATCTAGAATTTCGCATACCAATATACGCGTAGGTATTACATCATAATGTTGTAGATTTGAAACAAAATTTACTTAAACACACCTTGTAAAATTAGCCTAGATCCATTTCAAAATTCTTAGTGGTCCAAGATTTGTGTTATCAGATGCGATTGAACTTGTGCAGAATTTTCAAGAAACTACTGCAAATTTATAGTTTACCACAGTGTTCCATGAAAATCTCTGCGTTAGTAAGCCGACAAGTTTTGTCACGATCTGCTTAACGGAAGTTCCGAAATAAATTCATAAACACAAGTACAACTGGCCTGTACACGGCGACTATAGGCCTATCTGGGTAGCATACACTACAAAATACTTAGTTAAATTATTGACAGTAATAAATTATTTTATCCGTGATAAATTTATTTTCCAGTGATTTTACTTCATCGGTAACGATGAATAAAGAAGTAATATAATGTAAAAAAAATCAGGCTTGATTTTTTTTTTAATTTATTTACATTCAAGTTCGTTATGTAAATACAGGCGTTCTGATTTGTTTATTCATTTAAAATGTTTGCATGTCGCTGAAAACCAACGATTTGCCTGTTGGTTTTGACGTCTCTCGGGGAAAATACAAGTGTTGTTCGTAAAGTAAGGCGAACGTTGTTACGCGGGATTCGGTGACCTTGGCTTGCAGCTTGGTTCCTCCGCTCCCAATCCCCACTCCGCGAGGGCTCTGCGACGCTCAGTCTTGGCTTGGTAGCCGTTAATAATGGAATTGCTTCTTCTGTCTCCAGCCAGGTGCTAATTACGCTCTGTATTTCGTTTTTTGTGTGGAAAAAACACTGCGCCGGTGGACATTCATATACAACTGTGTGAAGTCTGCAGAGAAACATGTATGAGCATACAACACGTGCTCAAATAGTGCAGAGAATTCAAAGACGGACTTTCATGACGAACAGCGTTCCGAACGTCCATCTGTTTCGGACGAAATGATTGCGTAAGTGGAAGAATCAAGGGTGACTGTTTGGGAGCCCTCTGAGATGATCGCTGATGTCAGAAAGACTTGCATTGATAAAATGTTGACAGACCATTTAGGGTATAGCAAACTTTGTGTGCAAAGTGGGTCCCAAGATAGCTTACAGCAGACTACAAACGGCAACGGATTGATGTGGCCCGCGAATTTCTTCAGGCCTACGAAACCGAAGGCCAGAAATTTTTAGACTCCATTATCACTGAGGACGAGACTTGGGTACACTATACAACACCGGAAACGAAAGAACAATCACGTCAGTGGAAACTTCCAGAGTAGCCGAAGCCGCGGAAGTTCAAACAAAAACTGTCTGCCGGCAAAGTCATGGCGAGCGTGTTTTGGGACATGAAGGGGTTATTGTTGTGCAAATTCATGGATACCTGCACAACAATCAATGCTGATCGTTACTGTGAGACGTTAAGGAACCTTCGCAGCGCAATTCAAAACAAGAGGAGAGGCATGCTCACGAATAGAGTTTGTTTCCATCAAGACAACGCTCGTCCGCACACCGCCTGGTAACAACAGGTCTCATCAGCCAATTTGGATGCGATACTGTCACACATGCGTCCTACAGCGCGAACTTAGCTATCTCTTTCCTAATTTGAAGAAACACGTAGGTGGGACGCATTTCAGTACCAAAGAGGAGCAGAAAGAAAAAGTTTTAAGCTACCTTCGCGGCGCGGCGGGAGAGTTTCCCGACTCAGGCATACAAAATATTATTTACCATATGCAAAAATGCATCGATCTCAACGACGATTCTGTTGAAAAATAGAAAAAAGTGTAAGCTTTCCAAGAATGTATTATTCGATGCAAATAAACATGTTTTTCATTGTGAAAAATTATTGGGAACCTTATTTTACGGACAACCCTAGTATATTTAATTTATCAAAATAGGTTAATCAGTTTCGGGTAGTATAACGCAAATCATCAGAAAATTTAAAGTAAAAGAAATTTTCGGTTTATTAGTAAATAGAAAAAAACGAAATAAACTCCGAACACAGTTTATTTTGATATTTCAATTTACTCCCGGTCCGTAAATTTCTTTAATTCCAAATTAATTTAATTAAGTGTAGCTTACTGACTTTAATTATGATTCAACATATGAATGACAGAAATTTGAAAGAAATCTGATGAACCGATTTTGAAAATTTAGAATAATTTTTAGGTTTTTACAATCTTTTATTTAAATTCACTTTCTGTCTGTAATGGCAAAACTTTACAGCCCCGCAGGGGGGGTGCAGACTAGCTGCACCTATTGAGGATTTAGACGTCCTTCGCGGTACCCGAGTCTTAACACACACTTACACTTACAACACTACACATTAACACTTTACACTCACACTCACACTTACATTTAGGGAGGCGATAATAGCATTAAAATAACAAAAAAAATCTTTACAGTATATTGAAGAAGATTACTTGAAATTATTTTTTTACATAAATTTTGCAGTACGCAATTCCCCGTATACACAATGACTAATGTCAATTTAATCACAAAAAGGCTTCAGTTAAGTATTGTACTAAAATACTTGTACAAATTTATTTATGTAATCACCCATCATATAAAACAATTTCGTGTCCGAGTGGGTAGCGACATTGCCCTAATTCTTTACTTTTTAGTTCATTACATAATAAAAACTTGCTTTTAAAACGGTTTTTACACATTTATTTTTGTGACATATTTCATTGGTAGCTTCTGTATCAGATTTGTTAAGAAAATGTTAATTATTATAAATGAGTTTGAAAACGAAAAAAATAATGAAATTACAGAATCTACAATACAAAAACCTTACAAATTCAAAAAATCCATAAAAATAAAAAATGTTTTGACAGCGATCAAGGTTTATTTTTAAAATTTTAAAGTCATTTGAAAGTTAAAAATGTGTAATGGTTTATTTTATGGTAGTTTAATGGTGATTATTATGGTAAAATTACAATTTAAAAAATGGTTGAACAAAGAAAAATATTTTTAGAAAATCGCTTCGATAGTGATAACGTCAGTGAGACAGCTGGGTCACGTAATTATTTATTTCTAATAGAATCACCAGAGTTGTAAATTAAAATTTTCTTATTGTTTATTCCCCAGCGAACCTTTGAAGCACTTTCTCTTACTGCACGTATATTCATGGATTGCTTTTATTTTGTATAGTAAAACAAAATTAGTTTTCATGATAATTTTAATTAATAAGTTATTTTTTTATCTTAATTAATTTTTGAAATATTACTATCAAAAGTGTGCCAGAAGCAATACGTAATTAGAAAGCACACAGCTCGTGTTTTATTCAGGCGCTTAAAACTTTTAAGAATATATTATTTTAATAATTATCTACTTTACATTTGGTTTTATTGTCTGACTATTAGAAATATGTACAAAGCAATTATCTCAAAAGAATAAATAGAAATCATTTAAGTAACCGTTTTCAGGTCTTTAATTTCAAAACCGCGGTTTTTACCAGGACGTCTCTGTGCACAACGCTGACACTAAAATAATTGTTCGATTTCGATTAAATTTCGTCAAAATCTTTTGGCCTTTTTTTAATTAAAAAACCTTTCAAAACTAAACAAATATTTAAAAAATCTGCTTTACGTTTAATTTTCATTATATTTTTTTCTAAATATTTTGGTTCGGAAGTTTGGCTAATAGCTTACACACAGCAAAATCCGTTGAAATTTTAAAAAATACATGACGTTTTACCCTGAAACCTTTTTTGAAAATCTGATAACACCTTAATTGGCTCTAAAAATGTGCATAAATCTGCTGAAATTTTAAAATTTCAAAAATTATTTAAATTAAAAAAATGTATTTAATAGCGGTTAGAGTTCATTTCGGTACTTTCAGTGTAATTTGGAGCTAATTAATTAGTCAATTCGACACAAAAATAGATTATGGCAATAGATTGGACAAGTTACCTAGTGAATCCGTTTGATTTGATGATTTGGAATGGTCAAGATTTCTTTCCCCCATGGTCATTCTAAATCTTTATGAAATAAACAAATTTTGAACTCTGATTTCACCAGTGAAATCAATATCCATAAATTGACAATTCAAATTTTCATAATGTAATGAAATTACGAAAAAAAATATAAAGACGGTATAGTTGTTTCTTTTTTCATGGTTATGCTTAAGTAACCATTACCTTAAGTGTATTTCTTAAATACACTTAATTTATGTTAAGTGCATACTGCTTCTTAAACGGTTGTATTAGGTTTTACACTAATAATATTGGTAAAACACATCTTACACTTAAGACAAAAAAAGACCTCCATTCAGGTCTTTCATTAGGTTATTTCAATAACCCCAACCTTAAAGTTGAGGTATTACATTAATTAACTGCGAAACGTTAATTAATGATTAATTAATATAATATACGAAAAGTATAATATTAATATATTATGAAATTATTATAAAGCCACAGTTTTAAGAAGCATTACACTAAAATATAAGCTAACTGACTAATTTATTTCCTTAATCTTAACTGTAAATGCCCAGTACCTTCTATTGCAATACCAGAGCACTTAGTTTCCAAGGTCAAATTTAAAGAATAAGTGCTCTCTAAATGAAAGTGTGCAGCTGCAAGGCCATGGGGAAAGGAAAAAACGCGGAAATATCCGTTTTATGCGTGTGATACTCTAAACCAAAATTTAGAGTTTAGAGTTATAATCAAATAAAAAGAGCCTTACCGTAGCAAATAAACGGTAAGTATAGAAATTATTAAAGTGAAGGTCAAACGTAGACGAAATATTGTATGATATAAAGATACTAATCACCCGTCGCAGCTTCGCCCACGAAATTTAAACTGTTTCAGTAAAGTAATAATTTAGAAACATAAAAAAATATATTAATAAAAGCGTGATCATTTTAACTCATGATTATTTTACAGTGAATATGAAAAAATATTATAACATGAATATGTTGTTTTATTGTCTTCAAATGTGTCTATTCGAATTTAAGAAAATCTGATAAAAAATATTTTTCTCCAATACAAACATTTATATCTATTTTATATTTTTGTCTTTTTAGGGGATGAAGTGGGGGGAATGCTGAATTACGTGTATCAAAATTTGTGTTTTAGAATATATCGTTTACTTTTAAGTAAAGCCGATAAAAAATATTTTTCTCGAATGAAAATCTTTTTTCTTCAATTATACCAATTTTTACATATTTATTCTTTACATATTTATTCAGGGAATGAATTCGGAAAAATGTTGAAATATGTGTTTCATTATTTGTGTTCCATAGCATATTGCTAGAATATACGATCAAAAATAAACATTTTTTCAGTGCAAAATTGTATACCTCTTTTTTACATTTTCTACCCCCTTTCAATCTCTTTAGAGGATGAGTTTTGGGAAATGGTGAAAAATATATTTCATTAATTATATTTAAGAGTTACATTTTAAGAAGGGCAGACGAAAAATATATTTTTTCCAATAACAATTGTTGTACCTAATTTTTACCTCATTAGGGGTTGAATACTGGAAAATCGTTCCTCAATGCACCTCTACATGTGGTGGTAAACCTAAAAATTTCAAATCTTTAGCTATTATAGTCTCGGTTATACGTTGATTATTAAAGTTGGATTAGGTAAATAGTTTAATTACGTTAAAATCAATTTTTTCCCAAATCCTCTCTTAGTGCACCTCTACATTGTTTTAAGAAGGTACCCTGAAAATTTCAAGTCTTTAGCTATAATAGTCTTGGCTGTACGTTGATTATTAAAGTTGAATGGCATTAATTAAAGTTGAGGTAAGTAGTTTAATGGTATTAAAATCAATTTTTAGCAAAATCCTTTCTCAGTGCATCTCGACATTGTTGTAAGAAGGTACCCTGAAAATTTGAAGTCTCTAGCTATAATAGTATTGGCTGTACGTTGATCATTAAAGTTGGACTTTGTGTGTAGTTTAATGGCGTTAAAATCAAATTTTTGCAAAATTCTTTCTTAGTGCACGCCTATGGTAACATAATGTACCCTGAAAATTTCAAAAGTACCCTAAAATAATTTTCGCTCTGCTAATATCGCTCTGCTGACTCGCTGATTTATTATGAATCAGTCAGTCAGTCATTCAGTCAGGATTTCTTTTATATATTATAATTTTCATTTGAAAAATGGAGCAAAAATTGAAAGAATGAGAAATTATTTCCCAATACTTTATATCGTATTTTAGGACTAGTTATTGTTACAGTAAAGTAGTAAAGATTTGTCTCGTCTTGTGCCTTTTTGGTGCGTTATAAAGATTCTTGTCGTATTTTAGGACTAGTTATTGTTACAGTAAAGTAGTAAAGATTTGTCTCGTCTTGTGCCTTTTGGTGCGTTATAAAGATTCTTGTCGTATTTTAGGACTAGTTATTGTTACAGTAAAGTAGTAAAGATTTGTCTCGTCTTGTGCCTTTTGGTGCGTTATAAAGATTCTTGTCGTATTTTAGGACTAGTTATTGTTACAGTAAAGTAGTAAAGATTTGTCTCGTCTTGTGCCTTTTTGGTGCGTTATAAAGATTCTTGTCGTATTTTAGGACTAGTTATTGTTACAGTAAAGTAGTAAAGATTTGTCTCGTCTTGTGCCTTTTTGGTGCGTTATAAAGATTCTTGTCGTATTTTAGGACTAGTTATTGTTACAGTAAAGTAGTAAAGATTTGTCTCGTCTTGTGCCTTTTGGTGCGTTATAAAGATTCTTGTCGTATTTTAGGACTAGTTATTGTTACAGTAAAGTAGTAAAGATTTGTCTCGTCTTGTGCCTTTTGGTGCGTTATAAAGATTCTTGTCGTATTTTAGGACTAGTTATTGTTACAGTAAAGTAGTAAAGATTTGTCTCGTCTTGTGCCTTTTGGTGCGTTATAAAGATTCTTGTCGTATTTTAGGACTAGTTATTGTTACAGTAAAGTAGTAAAGATTTGTCTCGTCTTGTGCCTTTTTGGTGCGTTATAAAGATTCTTGTCGTATTTTAGGACTAGTTATTGTTACAGTAAAGTAGTAAAGATTTGTCTCGTCTTGTGCCTTTTTGGTGCGTTATAAAGATTCTTGTCGTATTTTAGGACTAGTTATTGTTACAGTAAAGTAGTAAAGATTTGTCTCGTCTTGTGCCTTTTGGTGCGTTATAAAGATTCTTGTCGTATTTTAGGACTAGTTATTGTTACAGTAAAGTAGTAAAGATTTGTCTCGTCTTGTGCCTTTTGGTGCGTTATAAAGATTCTTGTCGTATTTTAGGACTAGTTATTGTTACAGTAAAGTAGTAAAGATTTGTCTCGTCTTGTGCCTTTTTGGTGCGTTATAAAGATTCTTGTCGTATTTTAGGACTAGTTATTGTTACAGTAAAGTAGTAAAGATTTGTCTCGTCTTGTGCCTTTTTGGTGCGTTATAAAGATTCTTGTCGTATTTTAGCTGACCCAATTAAAAAATAATTATGATTAAATTTTTTTGATATAATTCAAAATATCGATAAAATTAAATTTCATTTAATAAATTGTAGAACAAACGTTCTGACATTTTATTATTTCCCCCGAAACTTCCGGTCGGGAACATACCCAAAAAAAATCAGTAATAAAGAGAACCAATATCGAAAATGAACAGGTTACAAAATTAAACCTTTTTGTAACTGCAAACCGTATTATTTTTACTATGTTTAAAATCATAAAAATATTTCGACATTTATTCAGAACAGCTTACCTGAAATATGTTTCTAATATGAACAGATAAATAATCATGTTCGTTCAAATGAGAATCACACTATGGCAAGCAGCGCGCACGTACTGAATTTAGTTAATAAATGATTGTACTCTTTATGATTACACATGAAAACACTCTACATCAAACTAAGAAGCATGCGCCATTCAGTTGCATAATATTTTTAAATAACCTAAATATAATAAATGACACTGTTTTGTTAACAATTCTTATAGTGTTAAATATAACTATAACATCTATTTTTAACAGAAGTCCATACTGATAAGAAATAGTAAGTCTTTACGGTTTGCAACGCTTTTATTTAGGAAGATATATACAGTAATCTTACAATACAAGTAGGCTTACTGAATTAAAGATTAGTGTATTATAGTAATTAAATACCACCCAAGAAAAAATTTTCTTTTCCTTTCCATTCATTTATCAACAAGAAAAATTATAGTTGCCACATATTTCATAGGTCACTTCGAACATTGTTAATAAAGAGGTACTCTAACACTGTTCAACTTCTTGCTGTACATTGTATATTATTCGTTTCCCCCGCAAGGGGTGCAGACTAGCTCCACCTATTGAGAGGATTTAGGCGTCCCTCGGGGTACCCGAGTCTAACAAAAACTTACACTTACAACACTACACTTAACACTTAACACTTAACACTTAACACTTTAAGACTTTAACTAACACACTAAGACTTTAACACTTTACACTCACACTTACATCTAGGGAGGTGATAATAGCCTCAATATGCTTTTCCCCTTAAAACAATTAAAAAAATTACTCGTTTCTTTTACCCATTAACTGCGAAAGGTCACACGAGCTCACTAATGTAAAATATCAACAGGATGTCAAATTTCATGTGATTCTCATTTCTAGCCCGAATATTTAAAGCGGAAAATCCGTAAGTTTGGCAAGTTAGAGATAACAAACACCTATGAACCATAGTCGAATTAATAACGTCTCTGTGAATTGGTTTCAAATAAATCAATAAAACTGACGTAGCTTTTACCATATTCGTTCGAAATGGTGTTCAAATAAGACACCATTTGGGTACTCTCCTGTTTTTTTATTCATAACAACTAAACAGTTGCTCCGGTCTTATTTATTAAACAGTTATCCGGTTATTAAACAGTTTTTATGAAAACCGCTTTTATATAAAGTGTCCACAATGCATACACGGGTATTCAGCTAGATTTTACAAAATCCTTTAGCCAAAAAAAGTTCTTTATTTTTAAAATCTGTTTAGTAACAGATAATATTCATATATGTGGAGGGCGGATATGTAATATTCCGAAATAGTTATTTTAAAAACTAACAAAATGTAGGCGTTTTCCATTGTTACATAAGCTTATATTTAATACTTTCAGTAAAAAATTATACTTAAGCTTATATTGTCTCTTTATATTTTTAATATTTTTTAAAATCCACTAACATAAAATATAATTAAACATATTTCTTTGTTTTTGTAAAAATTTCAACTATTATTTCATTAGCCTATTATTGTTCAATCAGAATGATTTAAGCAGACATTTATAAACTTATGTTTTTAAATTGTTTTTGTTTGAATTTGTTTAATCTTAAAAATTCCGATAAAATAAAAATAATCTCGATATACGAGTAAACTTTAGGTAGGTAAAATGCTAAGTTATTAAACCTGCAAGCTGGTATAATCGTCCGTAGATGAATTTTATATGCGAACATAATATTTTTACTGAGAAAGTAACATTATTATTATTATTATTATTATTATTATTATTATTATTATTATTATTATTATTATTATTATTATTATTATTATTATTATTATTATTATTATTATTATTATTATTATTATTATTATTATTATTATTATTATTATTATTATTATTATTATTATTATTATTATTATTATTATTATTATTATTATTATTATTATTATTATTATTATTATTATTATTATTATTATTATTATTATTATTATTATTATTATTATTATTATTATTATTATTATTATTATTATTATTATTATTATTATTATTATTATTATTATTATTTATTAATTAATTAATTTTAAAAAACAACGGTTTTTTCGTATAGAGTATAAAATTAATAAAACAGTAAAGCATATACTTTTAAATGATCATAGGCGCATTTTAGGCGCATTTTCTTTTCCTTGTAAATTGCGTACACATAAATAGTCATATGTAGCCTACTTGGATTTTTGTGTTTACAGTGTCAAATGTAACATTAACAAGAATTGATCAGCTGACTCCTGTAACGTCTGCACAGTCACATTCTGAACACACGCGAGGACTGTACCGCTTTTAGCGTAAGATTATTATCCTTTTGTAGCGTACTTGATGCAAAAAAAAATTGTTTCATCGTATTCTACTTTTACCTACCAAAAAAAGTTTGAATTGCGTTAAAAAATAGCCTTCTAAAATTTTCAAAACAATTTTTTTTTACGAATATAAAAATATCTCATTCTTGTGCACTAGTTCAATTAATATTAACTAAATATAAAAATTTCACAGGGAAAGGTTGAATCACTTTATTTAAAAATTTCAAGAAGTTTCCTTGTAAAACAAAAAACACACACACACACACACACACACACTTAAAAACTACTTTGCCTTGCATCACACGTAAAAATCTGTTAATTTATTTTAATATCAGTTGAAGTCCACAAAGTATGTAATATATCGAAAAACCCCGAGAAAATGTTTTTTTTTGTTTTGATCCAATTTACGTTTATAATTTTTTCGAGATTTTTCTACTAACATGTTAAAACATTTTAACTAATATGTTAAAATTTCATCAATACATGAAATTTGAAAACGTGTAACAGTTCTATATAACAATAATCTATCTTTGTACATTGTGATCTTGTGGATCTTTACCAATAAGACCTCAATGCATGGATCTTCATGAATAAAAACTGCATTTTTTTGTTCAAACACTTAGTATCACTTCTAGTTTTAAACGATACACCACACTGGATAAATAAATAAACATATTTAACCTTTAATATTTTACCCTTAATATTTCTTTGTAGTAAACCACTATATTTTTCTGAGTTTAGGCCGCTACACCACTTTTGCCAAATTTCATAGTGATTGGGCACATAGTTTAACGAGTCAGAGGCGTTTTACCGACTGACGGACATGCATGCGAATTTATAAGGGTCCTTGGCTTTGCCTACAAACGTATTTGTTAAGAGCACGACTATTATTGTTTAAAAAACACTGTTGTATAGTCTCTGTCAATATGCATTCCCTTGAATTAGGTTTCAATACATTCTTGACTGACGTAGTTTATCAATTAAAACCTTTTTATTTGTTTTTCCTTTCTAACACATCAAGTCTTGGATAAAGACTGCAGTTTACGGAAGATTCAGAATCCTGTTCAATTGAAGCATAAAAAATCCCAAGTTGATAAGTTACTATTTAAACATTACATAAACCGAATCGTGAATGTAATGTACAAGAACTTTTCAACAAAAGCCAGAACCTTAAACTTCATAAATCATAAAGACGGAGATTGAACTGCTAAGCCATTACGTCACTTCCTTGTCGGTGGTTTGTATTACTTCATCGGATAGACTACTTTAACAACAGATTGGTCATTACGTCACTACTGATGAAACAAAGTCTATTTACCAGCTCACAGATTCGTGTTTCTTACTTTAAACGTCAGATGTAACTGACCTTACATTTTGATTTCCATACTTCATCTGTAGTCATGGTGAATTGTAAATTAGCTACCATGAAATGAAAAACAATCCTAGGCGCTTTGCAAATCAATTGTCACGTTCGATTTAGTAGTTGCATTTCAATTCATTTATGTATGAATAAAATTTTTAATTCTCAAGTTCTAAAACAGGATTTCAATTACCTAAAAAATTCAGTTTTTAAATTTTAACAGGTTTTTACGAGTTATGAGCCATAGATTACAAGCAAAATAATTTTTAAGTGCCTTTTAGTCTGTGTATGTAGTCTGTTTTACAAAAAAAATCTACTGCTCAGATTTTCCTGAATTTTTTATATTCCGATTTCAACCTGTTCCTGTGATTTGTTTAATAATAATTTAACTAGTGCACAATATTGAAATAGGTTTGTATTTACAAAAAAAATATTGTTTATATTATCACATTTGAAAATGTATAAAACAATATTGATTTTGTAGTTGGTGCACGTATTCAGTAATATTATCCCTACTTACCGGAAGACACGTTGCTGCATCATTTGCTTTTCTTGAAGTCTGAACTATATAATGTAGGTGCATTGTTTCTTAAACGAAAAAAATACGTACAAATTTGAAAAAAATAACCTCTTATTCAAAGTAAAAGGAAGAATTAATTTTTATGAATTCCGACAAGCAAAAAAGAAAAATATTATAGTTAACAATACATAAAATAGACAGACAGAAAATGTATTATCCTCATTACAATTTTTCAAACAAATCCATACATATAACATTTGGTCTGAAGCTTCATTTTATAACGTATAAACTCAATAACAAGATATTTTCCTTACTTCAAACTCTAAAGAGGTAGAGATTACAACGTTGTATAATCACTGGACACTGCGATCAAAGAACCTATTGTGCAACTACCCCTGATGGATTCCAGTTTAGTAGACTTGGTATCCTTAGTACTTGACAGACTAGTGACTAGTTCATTCTGATGGAGGTCCTCAGGGTGCTGAAGACCAAATGCCTTTAGCCACCTGCTGGCAAAAGCATTACAATCATAGATTCTTTGGCCGGTAATTTCCTTTTCCTTTCTACTTAACATAAACACGGTTTCGCCTTGGTATATTCCTATCCTGTTCACTTGTTCTCTTAAACCACACAATGCCCAGTAATGAGTCCAATTGTTTTCCTAATTGTGCTCTGCCAAAAATACCTACTGCTCGTCCATTCCTCCTAAAGAAAACCTTTTTTAAAATGCGTTTACTATGGGAAGGCGCTCTAAGAGTATTCCTTAAGACATGGGATTTATGCCTTGTAATATTTATGCCTTGTAAGCTTATTGATCCACCTTTTGATAACAGACCCAATGAGACATAAGAGAAACCCGTATTGCCAACTCTTATCCATTGAACTCATATGTAGATCCCAGTCCAACCAGTCTGCCCGTCAACTCATTACCCTTTAAACCCTCTGTGCTCCGAAACCTAGTGCCTGGATTTTCAGTAACAGTGCGTTAAGGTTTTGACCACATCCCTAGGTCAGTCTCAAGTGCTTTAATCGCTGCCTGACGTCGGTATAAATTCGGGTCTTCTTAAAAGCTCACCTCAATTCTACCAAACACAGTCATTAATAGCACATACCTCTGCTTGGAATACTTTGATGTAGTGTCCCAGGGTAACATCTTGTTTCATCCCCACCGGCCTCAAACTGTAAATCCCAGAGTCAATGTTCTTCTTTGTCTTGGAGTCATCTATGTACCACACAAGGTCCCCCCGAGTCTAACACATTTACACTTACAACACTACACTTACGACTTTAACACTTTACACCACACTTACATTTAGGGAGGCGGTAATAGCCTCAATGCGCTTTTCGCTTTAAAATAAAAATTTAAAAAAAAAATTTAAAAACAGATTTTCCCACCACTCGATATTTTTCTTCAAATATCGTTTTTGTAATCCCTGGTCACTGCGATAAAAGAACCTGTGCAACTACCCCTGTTAGATTCTAGTTTAGTAGACTTGGTATCCTTAGTACTTGACAGACCGGTGACTAGTTCATTCTGATAGAGGTCCTCAGGGTGCTGAAGACTAAATGCCTTTAGCCATCTGCTGGCAAGAGCATTACAATCATAGATTATTTGGCCCGTAATTTCCTCTTCCTTTCTACTTAACATAAACACGGTTTCTCCTTGGTCTTGACATCAAAGGATTCAGATAAAGGAGTATTTGGTATACATTTTATCAGTCCCCATCATCAGAATCGGATCTCTGATCTTTTCTGTAAATTCAGGCATGCCTACAGTAGAAGTTATCCAAATTCCACTTTTCTGCAACCTGTATGCTGCTCTTCGTGCCTTTATCATAACATAAACCAATGGGTGGAAGCCCAAGCAAAATATCCAATGCTGCCATGCCGATTATACAAGACAGGTCAGCCTCACACCACAGTACCATAGCACACAATGATCCCAGTGTAAAGGGGTAAAAATGGGGTGTAAAAGTTTGTACTGGGAAACACATTTTTTTAATCGGATTTTCTTGAAACGTAACACAAATAAAATACTGTACAACACAAAATTAATGAAACAAATTCAATCATAAAGTTGTTTAAAAACGAACAAAAAGTCCATATAGTATTTTTGTAAACTACACAATATTATATGATAATTTTTTCTGTAATGGGTTAAATATATTTGCTAAAGGTTTAATTGTTTTATGTTTAACCGTTAGATAAAAAAATGATCCAAACAAAGCCACAGTCAAACTGCTGAAAGAGTTTTTGTCACAGTAGCCTATCTGTGGAACGACCACAGATGAAATTTTCGTGTTATATAGTAGGTGATCACTAACAACATATTTCAATACCGAACAATATAAAGTGGTTTCAAACTACTTTCTTCGCTTTCAAAAAAATAAATAAATACATCCAAAGTATCTGTAATAATTTTATCAGAATATTGATTTTATGGTTTTATTGGACAACCTAATGCAAATGCTAAGAGCTATTATTTTTGTCAAATCACGAAATCCGGATGAGCAAAGCTGAATGTAAAGCAAAGCTAGCGAAGTATATGAAGTAAAACTAGTATTCTGATGACAAAGCTTATTATAACGTAGCATAAATGTAAAGTGTTCGCTTATCGAACAGGTCACTTTCAAATATCCTTTAGGATAATGAAGGAGCGTAATAATATTTTTAGGTGGGAACATCATTGACATATCAATATCAGTAAAATAAATATTAACGTCACTTATTAAAGTGTGATATCTGAGATTTATTTTACAAGCCCACTAACTTCATTGATACAAGTAATAAAAGTAATAAAATTTATCCATAACTCTTTACACATCTAATCAATATAATTTGTTCAGTTTTACAACATTTACTCATTCAGCTTATATCTTTAAAAGTACACATGTACACCGTAAGGGCTTGTGCTCAAACGTCAAAATATTAAACTAATCTTTCAAGACATTTAGGTAATAATTTAAAAATAAACTAAAACTGAATCATTAATGAACTTAAAAATATGTATATGTGGTCACTTAAGTACTTCTGATAAAATATAACACGTAAGTAATTACTTAAACGCTTCAGAACTTAAGCTCAAATTACACCTTTAAGAAGCCTAAATGTAAAAACATAAGTTAAAATTTGACTTTCAAGTTTAGGGGTAAAATAAGAACTCAAACTTAACATCTGATAAACTTACACTGAAATGTAGGTTTTAAATTTTGAGCGCAAATGTATAACTTGAAGTACAAATAGCCAATCACATATTTGTCAACATCACTTCAACTTCTCGAGTCAACATCACTTTTTCTCAGCACATACTATTCGTACAGGCACAAATGCTATTTGTGTATATAATCACTTTTTTGCATAACGTGATAGGTTATGTGGCCCTACTGACAGCCCGGGACAAGCATTTCGAATACCAAACACATGTCAACCATAAAACAAAATCTTTAGAAAGATTTTTTATAACCTATTTCTTACATTGCAAAACGATTTTGCGCTAAAACTTACTGTTTGTGGAAAATGTTAACATAAAAGACACTTTTAACTGTCATAGGAAAACGGCATTATGGATGCGCATGCGCGGTATCACAAATCAGACAATATTTTGTACATTTTACGAAGCTAATCTATTATAATTACGAATAAACAATCCCATTTCAAATGCCACTTTTTTACATAACGTGATAGGTTATGTGGTACTACTGACAGCCCGGGACAAGCATTTCGAATACCAAACACATGTTTTAAAGATACTGTTTTTACACGAATATATTTGTGATTTCTCTCTCCATCGTGCATTTATCTATTGTTAATAAGGACATTATAATATACAATTAAAATGTCAAAATACAGTTAGAAGTATCTTTTCAATTGACTAGAAGACCTATTAAAATTGCGTTTGCTATCAGTATAAACTAGTCGCAGGGACAAACACTTCAAAGTGCAGGATTGTATTTACCAAATGCCGTCTTTACTCACGGAATTTTCAAGGACCCTTTTCAAGGGTAACTAAATCAACTAACTTGTTTGTATCTATTAAAAAATGTGAAATACAAAAAGTACAAGAAGATTACATTCTTACATCAAATATCGTTTACAACAAGATATTGTAATGCCCTGTAAAAATGTCTATTAAAAACATTTTACAGACTGCTATAAAATTTATGTAATTTACACTGCTGGTAAAAATTTATGAGTCATTGTAGTATATACATTTCAATCTCTGTATTGAAATGTATATACTACAATGACTCATAAATTTGTGATTATTATTTCAAACCGATCGCTTTTTGATTTATTTTTTAAACATGTTTTCCCTTCCTTCCAACTACCGCACTTACTCCAACGGCTACTCTTATTCAAAAGGCTGTGTTTACTTAAAACTTTCATAGTGCGAAATTTCGTAAGGGCTCCTGGTAAATTTTTAAAGTATTTAGCTTAAGGTTAAATGTACATTTATACATATAAGAAAATAACTTTAAATTGATATTATTTCTTACAACTGTCTCATCACAAATCGTTCAAAATTTTGGAAATATATTTTCTGCAAAACCAAACAAAAAGTTCACATTGAGGTTTTTTATTAACACCAATATTATATGCATTGTTCTTTACAAGATGTACATCAAGGAAAATGAAAAACTAAACGATTATTTATTAAACAAAAAAATAAGTAAGAAAGTTACCAATATATTTTGGACATACGTGTCTAGAAGAGTTTTAACGTACAAATATCTCCAGTTGTTACAACTAAAACGTATTCCTATCACGATATACTGATTCGTATTAAAGTATAATTAAATAACTGATTTATTGTAAGGTAAGAATCTTAACTGTTCTTTGGTAGCTGCTTAACAAGGACGTGATACCTTTTTGTTACCAATATTATTGGTTATTCCGCACTTTCATGATCCGAATAAGACAACTACCAAGATACGATTAACTTGTGTAAAAGCTTAATGACTGATTTTTTTAAATACATATATTATGTAACGTTTAGCTGTCATAAAAAATGCTAGTTACCGTGATAGACCTGAAACAATTATTATTTAACGTGGTGTACTATTAACCTATCTTTATGTACTTACGTCTTATTGCTACTTACTTGAAGAAAAAGAAAAAGAGAACTAATTTGCAAGACATTTGCATTGCGTTTATATACTTATACAAATATTAACGTCCGAAAGATTTATTGTAAGTGTAAAATCAAAACAAAATATAGACGTGATGGAGCCAATTTATAAAAAAAAAATAACTGACATAAAACAAAACTACTAGTGAAAATTACAGTGTCCGGTTTTATAATAGGCACACTCATTATAGGATTTTTGAGGATTATCCACACTCATTATAGGATTATCCACTCATAATAGGCACACTATTATAATATTATAATAATTGAGGAAAATTATAATAATTTATTCTATTTTACATTGTTTTAGATGAGTGAAATTAAATATTGGCGAATTAAATAACAAAAATTGATTATTTTAACACATAAACTTATACATAGTAACACTGAATATTAACGTACTAGAATGGTATTCCTTATGGGATAAACGTGAGTGCTCGCTGACGGTGGCACCTTGCGGCAGAGTGTTCAACTACAATGAAATAGATTTCAACTACAGTATTGTATATTTACTCAAACGTTTTCCCCTGTCCTTGCAGTTTGCAGCGTTCGTAGCAGCAAATGGTCAAATTACTTGGATTTCAGGCTCTGAAATCGAGCACGTCTTTTGTAATGGTAGCTGTACTTCTAGTCCGTTTACATTTAATGGTAATGGTATTTCAAGTCATAAATGACTCTGACTTAGTCTGAGGGTTAAAAACATCTTCTAGGTTACGACCTTATGTATTTCATACTGTCAGATCTAAGTCATCTTAAAGATTTATGCTTTCTATTTAGGTTTCCACAGTAAATTCTCTAGATACTATTAACATTTTCGGATTTTGGTCATTCTTCTGACTTTAAAACACTTCAGAAAATAACTAATTATAATTTTGTGTTAAATACATATTTTTTAATAAAAGTAAATATTATAATTTATTGCATTTGGTCCAAATATTTTATATTACTGAAAAAAAATCCATTATAATATAATATGAGCTATTTTAACTGTCATCATGATAAATAGTGTTACATAAGGTAAAGTGTTCCGATCCTTGTTTTCACGTTCTGACTACTCCTACGCTCACAATTTTGATACAGTTTGATTCAAACCTGTCATGAAAATTGAATTGAACAATAACTTAAACAAGTTCGTTATCCAACAAGACCAAACGTTTAAAAATGGCGGCCGTTAAAAGTATTCAAAAGTTAATGACTCTTTTTCTTACATTTTTTTTAGAAAATCTGATTTCGCTAGCGTTTAGAGAATCCTAATCAACGTTAAAATCTGTATAAATTATAAGAAATGTTTGTTTATCATATTGTTCGTTTATTTTATTTTATTAAATTTTGCAAATTTTTGGAAATTTAGTAACGTTAGCTAAACAGGTATGTGTTTTGATGACGAAACAAAATAAATATGAAAACAAAATCCAGTGGGAAAATCCCCGCCAAGTTTACAATTGAAAATTTGTTAAATCGCCTTTGAATTCCTCCAAGGAATTGTCCAAGTGCTTACGCAGTGCACTGAACAATTTCAATCTTCGCAATTGGTCGCGGCGTGCTTTCTCCTTCGAAATAGCTACCTGATTTCAGTCACAGATACATTTGCTAAATACGTATGAAAATATTGCTTGGATCAAAACCTGTTTAGAGTTTTAATGGTTAATATATATATATATATATATATATATATATATATATATATATATATATATATATATATATAACCATATATATATATATTAATTATAAATATTATATCAATATATAACATTATCATATTATCACATTGTACGTAAATCTGCACTAATACAGTCAAATCGCTGAGCGTAGAAAACAAAAGAAACAACTGTCATTACCACCTGATTAGTAATGAGGGATAACATGAAAGGCACTCGCCGCCAAGTGAACTACGTAAACACTACTGACCTTTGGTGAAATTCGAAGGCGATTTAACATTGTTTGCCGCATTGTAGCCGTTCAAAGGCTGGGAACTTTTTACCACATGGTGTTTTTTGTTTAGATTAGGATCATTTTTGTAGGTGTGACACTGGTAACAAATATTAGAGATCATGATAGGTAACAAATATTGGAGATCATGATAAATTATCTAATGATTTTTCTGAAGAAATCAAATGTGTACGAAATGTGCTTATTTTAATGCTCACATTCGAATGCCTAAGATTGTGATAGCTAAATTTTGTAAGAGTTGTAGAGAACTTTAAAATATTTTTTTTATTTTTCAAAACGTGTAAGTTATTAACAAATACTTTCATAAATCACGTATTCAGTAACAGTAAAACTTCGCAATCGGTAAATATTTTGACAGTTTATTTCAGTGTTATAATTGTAAAGGCAAGTACAGCAACAATGTCGATTAAAATTAGAGATCACTGATGAAAATTGGTTCAGTAAATTAACTGTAAGTGTTCCCAATTTTTTAAATAATTTTTTAAAATTTTCTTAGGTTTTTTTGCAATTTTATAATTTGTAACATATTTTGTTATTACCTAATGCGAAAAGCACAAGCTATAACCATAACGAATATAATGAATTGGTTAAGTAGCTTAGGCGGTAGGAGCATAAATGTTTAAATTTAGCAATTTTTTGCGGAATTTTGCAATTTTACAAGCGTAAATCTACTTATTTTCGGTTTTTTTTTAACAAAAGACACATCCTGCAAAAAGAATGGATAAAAAAAGTCTCAGTTGCAAAAAATCGGCTGAGTAGTTTAGGCTGTAGACGCGTCAATGTTAAACTAAAAAAAAAAGTTGAAATTGTAATTTTCAAATCTCTTTTTTTAATTCTTACCACTTCATCATAAGGTAACAGTATTGCCACCTCTATAAGAGTTTTCGTTTTTAGGTTGTGCGTACCGGAAAACTTGTAATCTTCACCTTCCGTATATATCGTACACTGCAGCAGTTTGGGTGACTTGGCGGAGCGGAACCCTGCCGCGTTCCTTGATACAGTTATTTACACCATTTGCTTTCAATATCTTTTGCATCCAGTCATTATATAAGTCCTACATTATAAATAGTAAATTTAACCATTTTTATTTAAGCGTCTATTCCTTTTAATCCTCATTATCATTAGGGATTGTAAATACCGTAACAAGTAGAGATAGGAAGGGTTGTAAATTAACAATAATTCATTACGATAATAGCTGTACACTTCCTCATGAAAATACTAAAAACAGTTTTTTTACTTACGCAAGTATTTCTATAATTTATTAGCTGAATACCGTGTTTCGCTACGTTAATTCGTTTAATATGTATCGTTAATGTCAATGAAAATGGGAAATTTAATTTGGGTTACCCTTTAGTGTTATCAGTCAGAAGCAAAACAACCCAGTTTAGTAAAAAAAATCAGGTATGTAAGAAGTAAGTGTATGACATTAATAGGCTAATTGGATAATTTGAGAATTTGTGATTCTGCTTAATTTTGAATTTCTCTTGAGACAATCTTTATAGTCATTTAGGACACAAGAGTGGTTACACCAATTTTTAATTCCCTCAATTTCAAATTAAAAATTAACCATTTCAACACTTCCGGTTTGAAATTTTGGGAAACTCTTTGTTTGTGGAATCACACAAATTATGAATAAGTGATTACAGGAAATTATAATATAAAATATAAAATAGGAGCCAAAAAAAAATATTTACTCACGACCCACAAAATAACATTGCAGTTTTTCAGTTGGTGAAAAAATAACTCGATCAATAAAAAATTAAAATAATCCCACACGCAACTGCCTCGCTAACGTGTTAGAAGTGAATTTCCGAAAGCAATTTTATTTATTTTACCCGTTTAGAAATTTTTATTTTACCATAAAATGAGCATTAAAATCTGCATATATCAGCATTTAATTATACTTTCGAGTTAGGCTGAAAATACGAAAATGACTCATAAAAATGTTTTTTTTAATTTCAAAGGATCTTGAAAAATACTCATTTATGCATTTTTTTTAAACGAGTATTATGATGGCGAAATCAGATTTTTAAAAACATTTATGACAAAAATGTTATAAAATTTTAAACCTTTAAAATGGTCGCAATTTGAAACTGTTAAATAAATTTTATTGGTTAACGAACTTGTCCAAACTATTAACAAAATCGATTTTGGTCTTTTAAGTTTGAATCAAACCGGACCAAAATTGCGATGTCCAGGGACTGGGTCTTACCATGATGGCCGCTCCAATGGAAATTCGCAGCAAACGGCTGCCTCGCAGACTTGATGGAAGTGTTATTTTGAGAGTAGGCCTAACATCAACCTTATAATTATTTGAAAATGTTATTACACGATCACCTTCTTTAAATTAGCGTTTTAAACTTTCAGTTTAATTTGAAGTGTTTTAGACGCTAATTTATGAAGCGTTCAACGCTTTTACGATACATGCAACAGATTTTCAAAAAAGTGTAAAATCAAATGAGTGCCGCGTGCGCGCTTGTTTGTGTTTTAACTCTCTAGAGTTCACATTTCTTGACGGCGATCAGGGTTCATTTTCGTATGGTCGATGATATTTTAAAGTTTAAAATGTTCTGGGATTAGTGCGCGTCACAAAGAGACTAATGTAATTAATCGATGTTTTATAAAATGTGTCATATTGTTTGTCCATATCACAATATTATTTTTTTTCTTAAGTAAGGTTTTTAAAGCCCGTTTGGAAGATGTAGAAAAAATAGTAATCCCGTAGTTATTATCTGCTTTGGAACTGCGACGTCTTATTTATCAGGTAAGAGCAGTTATTCTACGCTAGTGATGCAACCTAACTCTGTCTGAACACACACAGTCTACAACATTCTACTCTAAATTATTGCTTGTGAAGTAAACCCTAACATGTCTCGACCTCTCAACAACGGATAGCGCGTCTCGTGGACAACTATCATAGATAACGTCTTGCAAGAAAGAAGGTGGTTCACCTGTAGAGTGTGGATACGCCATAACTTTGCAAGTAACCGTGATTGGCGTGCTTCATGATGGCGCCAAGCACAGCTCTTACATAAACCAATTGCTCATGATACACGTAATGTAACAGCGAATAAACTAGTAGTTCGGAGAACAGTAGACCACGCAGTATATTCTTAATTAATACTCACAGCGCTAGTAAATTTAACCAATAACAAAAACGTTACTTGACCAACAAAATCGGAAATGTTATGCTCTTTCTACATGGAACGGTCATAATTACGATACGCTTTGCCGTTCAGCCAGTATTACAGGAAATAACTAGGAACCATAATCCCAACGTCCGCCGTCTTAAAACAGAAATGAATGAGAAAAAATCTTACACACAAGTCTTTCGAGCTTTATACAAGTTATCTTTGTACCAAACATTGAAATAATCGGTCAGTGCGTTTGATTAGAATTGCGTACACTCGTCACAGTAAAATCAGATTTTGTCATCTTGAAACGGAAGGAAATAGCAAAAAATGTTATACATAAATCTTTTTTTACAATATATCTTCTTACCAAATTTCAAAACAATCGGTTAATGCGCTTAAGTTAAAACTTGTTATTCTAAATCAAAGGCCGCCATCTTGAAACGGAAGTGAAGAGGAAATGTCTTACACATACATCTTTCGGACTTTATACAAGGTACCATCGTACCAAATTTCTAAACAATCAGCATTTGATTAAAATTACGTACACTTGTCATTGATAAGTAAGAAGCCGCCAACTTGAAATGGAAGTAAATAGGAAAAAATTTTACACACACGTAATTTGGGATTTTTACAGGATACATTGTACCGAATTTCAAAACAATCAGTTAATGGGTTTGGATAAAATTGCGCACACTCTTTGTTTTAAACCAAAGGCCATACATCTTGAAAGGGGAAAAAATATTACAAATTCTCGTTCGGGCTTTATGCAAGGTATCTTTGTACCAAATTTCAAAACAATCGGTCAATGCGTTTGGCCAAAACTACGTGACAAACACATACAAACCAATTGCCGAACGGTCGATTTGAAAAAGAGACCTCGTTTCGCTCGTTCTATTACGATCAGAAAGTGATCTTTACAAATATTTCTTAATAACTCGAAGTGAATGCATAAACATTTCTATCAGCTTCTTATAAAATCTTTATTTCCTTTTAAATGTGCAAGTTCAAGATATGCGTCATTTATTTTTCTGACAGACTATCTTTTACAAATTACAATATCTACAGTTGGAAATCAATAGTTAATGATAAATATAGGCTATAGTTTTGAAACTAGGTGAATCAGAATTGTTGAAATAACCTAACAACATTTATTTGACATAAAACTAACAACAAATAATTTGTAATAGAAAAAGAATGAATTCGGAAGTTAAAGATATTTGTATTACGGATATTTACTCGAACTGTACAAAATGCTGTATTTCGTAATGGAGTCTCTCTCATTAAATCATGAAGCTGCATTAATCGTGATTTGATCGTAAAAATAATGTTTTGTTGGGTAATCGGCTTACCCAATGTAACGTCGCTATAGTAACGGGTAACGATTGTAATAAATCCACGTTGCCTACAGCAACGTGAATCATAACCTAACCTCTCCTGGCAGCCGAGTCCCGTCCAAATTCTGCTAAGGATTTCACAAGTTCAAATAGGTAAAATTAATATAATTTATATATAGATGGAATAAAATTCATCTGGAATTTCTTCATTTATGTTGGAAATGAAAAGAATGAAACGTAAACGAAATTAATTTAGTCGAAGCGCTTGTATTGACAAGAATCAGACCCGCAGACTTCTCAGTACATTGATGTCGTGGCTCACAGATGACAGCTCTGATTCTGCTCAGCCACTTTATAGTCTTCATGGATTCTACTTTATATATTTTGGGCAAATGTTATAATTAGGCCTAATTATTGCCTACTTTAATTATTTTTGTGTATCAAAGTTACAGTCTAGTAAGACAGACAAATAAAGACGGAATACACACACACACACACACACACACACACACACACACACACACACACACACGCGCCTGCTTACGCACTCATGCACACGCACATGCATACAGGAAAGATGAAGATCAGGAGTTCACCTGCCTCAGAATGGGGCAATACCGTCAGTAATATAGTCCATTATAATAGGCTAAAAAATTTGAACCATGACTGTCGTCAAATTCATTTTCTTAATTTCAATAGATTTTTAAAATACTTAAAATGTTAATTGATTCAGATTTTCTTAACGTTCTTATTGCGAACATTAACTAATGAGGACTCTCGTCCCTCGACCAGCGTTAACAGAAAGGGAATAAAATGCCTTAAGTAAAGGTATCTCGGACCTACGACCTGAAGTGTGCATTTAAGACGCAGGTTAGAAAATTAATTGTTAAGAACTTCCTGGAATTTCTACTTATTATTAATTCAATAATTACTTTGATCTTACTTGCATTTCTTATTATTCACTGCTGAAAGGTAATTGTATTTTTTCATTACAAAAAAAATTAAGTTTGTTATTTTGTTATACACTAAAGCCCTCTATTTCTTGGCACATACACTTCTAGAGTATGCTGAGAGGTCCTAAGTAGAATTCGATCTGGTATCAGTAGACTGCAAGTAGTTGCTTCGATGATTACACCTTTAGATTCTTATTGATAACACTTTAAAATTTATAAAGACGAAAGAACTTTTGGCTTTATACGAGTATTAAAAAATTACTAAATTATTAAAAACGAAAGCATTTTTGGTGTTATATAAACCAACGAAGTATAAACTAACGAAGTAGTTAATTTGGCTTTTAAAAAATTACTAACAATACAGCACTGGCGAAGTTGTTGACGCTCTTTACTTTTAAAAACTTTGTCTTCATTGTTCCAGCTTTTAACAGTCTTTAACGTTCCAGTTTTATTGTCACTTTGGTTTTCCTAACTTTGAATACGATCATGTACGAACATTCTTGAAGCCTTCAGTTGAATTTTCAGTTGCCTTTAGTTGAACATCTGCAAAACCATAAAACACCTGCCACCGTCTGGTTTTCCCCAAAAAGGTTTTATGTTTTGAAAGTTACAAATAATTCCAAGATGTGTGTGTAGCAAAACTCGCCTTGTGATAAGAAACTGTGACAGAACTGACTATTTGTGATTCTAAAATCACGCGTTGGCTGAGAGATCACGTGACCAAATTTGTTTATGTTCATTTTATTGCAAGAACCCTCTGTGATAACTTCTTTAGATTATCATTTTGTTTTGCTATTAATAAAATAAGTATTACATTTTAAAATGAGCACTATAAAACCTAAAAGAACGCGGACTAAGAAAAAATGAAATTATGCAAAAAAAAGAAAAATTAACTCTTCAGAAATCATAAAATAATTAAATAAATCGATTTCGACAAAATAATAGTTCAAAATTACATTATAAAGTTAATTTCAAAAAAATACAGAAACCGGACCATCCGGTCAAACCATGTTTTGACTTCCGATAATGCAACATGCGAGAACAAGAATTTTTACCAAGACGAGCTTAAGTTTCTGGAAAAAGAATGGGCGCTACCAGTCTTGGGCACAGAGCGTGTGCTTATAGGCCGTTAATAATAGTGCTAGTGTAGTGATTCAAAGTTTTAATTTCATCAAATTTATTCCAATATCAGAAAATATTATTTACGAAGATACATATCAACTGATATTGTGTGTTATTCCAGACAAATTACAACAAATTTTGAAAAATTGGGTGAGATCTACCACCCTACATTACATTACATTTCTTTTCAACGTGTATTCAACGTGATACTCGCGATCGAGTGTTTCTTGAACGTTCTATTTTTATTCTCGCTGTATGTTGGTCTTTGATTCTGATACTTGCGATCGAGTGTTTCGTGAACGTTCTCTTTTTATTCTCGCTGTATGTTGGTCTTTGATTCTGATACTGGCGATCGAGTGTTTCGTGAACGTTCTCTTTTTATTCTCGCTGTATGTTGGTCTTTGATTCTGATACTGGCGATCGAGTGTTTCGTGAACGTTCTCTTTTTATTCTCGCTGTATGTTGGTCTTTGATTCTGATACTTGCGATCGAGTGTTTCGTGAACGTTCTCTTTTTATTCTCGCTGTATGTTGGTCTTTGATTCTGATACTGGCGATCGAGTGTTTCGTGAACGTTCTCTTTTTATTCTCGCTGTATGTTGGTCTTTGATTCTGATACTGGCGATCGAGTGTTTCGTGAACGTTCTTTTTATTCTCGCTGTATGTTGGTCTTTGATTCTGATACTTGCGATCGAGTGTTTCGTGAACGTTCTCTTTTATTCTCGCTGTATGTTGGTCTTTGATTCTGATACTGGCGATCGAGTGTTTCGTGAACGTTCTCTTTTATTCTCGCTGTATGTTGGTCTTTGATTCTGATACTGGCGATCGAGTGTTTCGTGAACGTTCTTTTTTATTCTCGCTGTATGTTGGTCTTTGTTTCTGATACTGGCGATCGAGTGTTTCGTGAACGTTCTCTTTTATTCTCGCTGTATGTTGGTCTTTGATTCTGATACTGGCGATCGAGTGTTTCGTGAACGTTCTCTTTTTATTCTCGCTGTATGTTGGTCTTTGATTCTGATACTGGCGATCGAGTGTTTCGTGAACGTTCTCTTTTTATTCTCGCTGTATGTTGGTCTTTGATTCTGATACTGGCGATCGAGTGTTTCGTGAACGTTCTCTTTTTATTCTCGCTGTATGTTGGTCTTTGATTCTGATACTGGCGATCGAGTGTTTCGTGAACGTTCTCTTTTATTCTCGCTGTATGTTGGTCTTTGATTCTGATACTGGCGATCGAGTGTTTCGTGAACGTTCTCTTTTTATTCTCGCTGTATGTTAGTCTTTGATTCTGATACTGGCGATCGAGTGTTTCGTGAACGTTCTCTTTTATTCTCGCTGTATGTTGGTCTTTGATTCTGATACTTGCGATCGAGTGTTTCGTGAACGTTCTCTTTTATTCTCGCTGTATGTTGGTCTTTGATTCTGATACTGGCGATCGAGTGTTTCGTGAACGTTCTCTTTTTATTCTCGCTGTATGTTGGTCTTTGATTCTGATACTGGCGATCGAGTGTTTCGTGAACGTTCTCTTTTTATTCTCGCTGTATGTTGGTCTTTGATTCTGATACTGGCGATCGAGTGTTTCGTGAACGTTCTCTTTTTATTCTCGCTGTATGTTGGTCTTTGATTCTGATACTGGCGATCGAGTGTTTCGTGAACGTTCTCTTTTTATTCTCGCTGTATGTTGGTCTTTGATTCTGATACTGGCGATCGAGTGTTTCGTGAACGTTCTCTTTTATTCTCGCTGTATGTTGGTCTTTGATTCTGATACTTGCGATCGAGTGTTTCGTGAACGTTCTCTTTTTATTCTCGCTGTATGTTGGTCTTTGATTCTGATACTGGCGATCGAGTGTTTCGTGAACGTTCTCTTTTATTCTCGCTGTATGTTGGTCTTTGATTCTGATACTGGCGATCGAGTGTTTCGTGAACGTTCTCTTTTTATTCTCGCTGTATGTTGGTCTTTGATTCTGATACTGGCGATCGAGTGTTTCGTGAACGTTCTCTTTTATTCTCGCTGTATGTTGGTCTTTGATTCTGATACTGGCGATCGAGTGTTTCGTGAACGTTCTCTTTTTATTCTCGCTGTATGTTGGTCTTTGATTCTGATACTGGCGATCGAGTGTTTCGTGAACGTTCTCTTTTTATTCTCGCTGTATGTTGGTCTTTGATTCTGATACTTGCGATCGAGTGTTTCGTGAACGTTCTCTTTCGATTCTCGTTGCATGTTGGTCTTCGGATTCTGATACGTGCGATTGAGTAGCACGTAAACATTCTATTTCGATTCTTGCCGAACGTTGATCCAGAGATTCTGATGCACGTGGATGTGTAATTTGTTGTTCTGCTTCGTTCCTGGTTTGTTTGACAAGCTCGAATTTCTACAAGTTTATTTCTACGTGCTGCGCTGGTAGATCTACTAAGTTTTGGAGGTGCGAGATAAAGTCCAAATAACATGTGTCGTTTGTTGTGGCCAAAATATTGTACACGTTGAATAGATGAGAATTCACTGAAAACAAGCGGAGTAAGACACAAATAATACTTATTTGTAATTTTTTAAAATCCGATTTCACAACCGTAATTAGCGTTAAAAACGGCACCAAAGACTTTTGAAAATCCTTTGAAATTAAAAAAAAAAATGTTTTGACGGTAGTCAGTAGTTTATTGTGGTATTTTCAATGTAGTTTAAAATTTTAAAATGCTAATATATGCAGATTTTAATGCTGATTGTAATGATGAAATTAGATTTTCAAAAAGGGTAAAATGGAGAAAAATATTTTTTGGAATTGTTTCTATCATGTCGGTGAGAAATAATCGCGAGCAGCGATTATTATTGTTGCTATAATTATTTTTATTAACAAGATTAATTAATTAATTTAATATTGAAAAATTACGATTAGGTTGTACATGTGTATAATATTGTAAAAATAGTTTTACGCCATAGAAAATATTTTCTAACGCTTTTACTCTGTGAGAATTCTTTTTCTTTTTTCTAGGGCACAGACGATACCGAACTAAGAAAGTTGTTACTGATAAATTAAATATTTAGAAACCATATTTTTTTAAAAAGAAATGTTTCCTTCAGTTTGACTAATACATCACTATTAAAAGGTGTACGACACGATGGCCAACTGCTCCACGCCAGACCAGTGCTTTGAATGTAGGCTATTTGTAGGATCGCTTCTGTGTTGCCTGTGATTTTAAATCACTTTTTGTCCAGTAATGTAGTAAAGTTTTGTTACAAAAATTATCATTAAGAAACCTTGTGTGCAAAATTATCATTAATAAAGCGTGTGCAATTATTTAGACGGATGAAACACAATAATACAGCAAGAAAACTGGTATGAATTCAGCAGCAATATTTTCACGGGCAGTGGGTACTCAGGTCTACAGGACCTTTTAGGAGCTATACTCGTATATGCGAGGTGCATAAGCGACACATTCCACACCTAGGTCGCCGACGTCTCTATCAACTCCAATTTCAAACTTCTCAGTACAGTATTATATATTTCAGATATGTTTCTGCCCTAACCCTGATCACTATTTAGGCCTATACAATTAGATTAAACCGCTGAAGCTGGGTACCTATAATATTTCCGTGTCATACATTATAGGCTTATATGTCTGTTAGTAAAATAGGTTTTAATGATTGGTTTTTAGTGTTATTAACCAATCAGGACCCGTAGGACCAAAAATGAATAAAATTTTATAATTTTAAATAGGTCAACAGCGAGAGAAAATAATGATGTTTTTGTAAATAACCGGAGGGCCATTAATAAACGTTTTTCTTTATACAAAATTTAAAATTATGATAAAAATCTTACATATAAGCAAACATACCTCACTGTTTTTGTCAGAGCCCTTGGATTTGTTAAGGATAGATAGTTGAAGACATCCTGTTTGCTAACCCCTAACTTACACCTAACGTAACACATAGATTTTGTACAAATTTCATATTATATACTCAAAAACATTATTTACAATGTTCACTTATTGAGATTTTGATTGTTTACCCTATATATTATTGATTCACTTATACTCGTAACTCGATCTGCCCAAAAGTTCATGATTTAGTTTTATGTTGTTAACAGGCACCTATATTGCCTGGCAGAGATACAATACGGGGTTTGTAGTGTTTGATTCTCTTGTCTTGCTTTCGTATGACAGACAGAATTGTAAAGATATACGGCGTTGTTACCAGCAACGTAGAAACATTGTCCACTTATTGGAGTGTGTGAATATTGATACAGAAAAGGAGTAAAAGTTACCACACTAATTCGAAAAGAGATTTTAGTTTTGTGATTTCCTGAAGTCCTACGATGGGAGGGCACCTAGGAGGTATAAAAAATCGGAAGTTTTCGAAATTGCAACGAGGCGTCTGTTGCACGCGGACCGTGCACAGGATTGAAAACACACTCAAAATATTTCGTTTTTTTGGTATTTTAAGGCGAAAAGCACATTGAGGCTATCATCGCCTCCCTAAATGTAACTATGAGTGTAAAGTGTTGAAGCTCTTAATGGGTTGAAGAGTAAAATTGGAACGATACAGAAAAGACTAGAATAGCCCCTGCTCAAGGAAAATATTTCGGTACATGTCTGAAGAACAAGTGGGATCGAAGACTATCGTGGGGCGCTTCAGGATGTAACTTTGACCACTGCTGGTTAACTAACCCACAACTTTTGTTTTTATAAAATTCGTTTTTGTCTCCAAGTTTTTCGAACTACTTGAAGTTGCAGCGCATTTTTACTACCTTCAACTACGCCTTCGAAGTCTTGAAGCAATTAGATAAAAGACTTAATGATATTGAAATCAGGTTAGAGAAATTTAATAATAAAAACTCAATTAAAGATCGAAATACAAATGGAAACAAGAGGAAATGAATGACAAGACTCATCTCTACGTATCATTGCATGGAATGCCAACAGCTTGTCACTTGGAGCACGAGAGTTAGAATTGTATCTTCATTATATGAATATTGATTTAGCATTGATTTCAGAAACACACTTTACTAGTAAGACATATTTCAACATTCTTGGGTACACCATTTATGTAACAGTTCACCCGAATGGCAAAGCACAAGGAGGATCTGCTGTAATAATAAGAAGCACTATTAAACATTTTATAAATAAACCAATTATAAAGGACTACCTTCAGGGAACTGTGGTAACAGTTGAACGAATAAGGAGTGATTTGGTCATTGCAGTGGTATACTGTCCACCTAGACATAATGTAAAGGAAAACAAATTTGAGGAGGTGTTTAATACGTTGGGGCCTCGCTTTTTAATGGGAGGAAACTTCAATGCTAAGCACTTGGCATGGGGTTCTCGATTAATTACCGCTAGGGGTAGTGAGTTATTTAAGGCAATAAAAAATCGTGCGTGTGATATCCATTCAACAGGTAAACCAACTTACTGGCCTGTTGATACAGAAAAGGCACCAGATTTAATAGATTTTTTCGTAACTAAAGACATATGTAATAATTACATCGAAATATGTAATGTTGATAACATGTCATCAGATCATGTTCCTGTATTGATGGTAATAAGTTTAACAGTCATACATAAAAAGAAAAAGCCGACACTTAATAAAAAATATACTAGTTGGGATGATTTCAGGAATGAATTACATGAGCGAATAGACCTAAGAGCTAATAGTAACTTGACAGTGGATTTGAATTATGAAGCAAACAGTTTTGTAGAAGCTATTCCTGAGGCTGCTAGAAATTCAACTCCATTTTCTCAACTCATTTTCGGTACCAAGGTATCTGCTATCCTTTTATGGTTAGAGAAATAATAACAGAAAGGAGAAAAGCAAATCGTATCTGGCATAAATCACGACACCCTGATGACAATAATAAATTTAATAGAATAAGTAACCAGCTTAATCGTTTAATCAAAGACATAAAGAGGAGTAGTTACGAGTGCTACTTGGAAGGTCTGTCGGCTGATGCGGATACCGACTTTTCTTTGTGGAGAGCTACACGCAGACTTAAGCGACCTACTGTTACAATTCCTCCGATTAGACATATATCAGGGAGGTGGTTACGACGTGACGACGAAAAGACTGAACTGTTTGCCAACGTTCAGAACATATACTAACTGTTCTGTAAAGGAACAGTAATACCTTTATAGAGTATTACAACCACATGCGTATCTATCCTTACCTAAAGTAAGGATACTTATTTACTTAGGGGTAAAGTACTTTACTTAGGGGTTTTTTTAGGGGTAGGGGGTACTTTAGGTTAACCTACCTAAAGTATGTAAGAATATTACAAACGTATTAAGCCTACAATGCCCTTTGAAGTTGCCCAAGAAATAGATAAATTAAATCCAAAGAAAGCGCCAGGGATTGATGAAATCCTATCAGTTATACTTAAGGAACTGTCCAGGAAAAGTATAATATTCCTTTCAAATTTATTTAACAATTATTTTAAATTTGAATTTGTTCCTGATTGTTTTAAGACAGCAAAAATTATCATGTTGCTAAAGCCAGGCAAACCAGCGGAAGAAATAACGTCATATCGGCCAATATCTTTACTTCTTATGATATCAAAACTCTGGGACAAACTGTTTTTTTAAAAGGTTAAAGCCACTTGTAGAAATACCTGATCACCAGTTCGTATTCAGAAACCAGCACTCAACCATAGGCCAGGTTCATAGGATTTCTAATGCAATTGAAAGGGAATTTGAAGAAAAGAAATTTACTTGTGCAGCCTTTTTAGATATTCAACAGGCTTTTGATAAAGTGTAGCACGAGGGGCTGGTTTTCAAATTAGCAGGATGTTGCCGGGGAATTATTGCCGACTACTTCAATCATACCTTATAAACAGAAAATTTAAAGTAATGGTCGAAGAATCTGAATCAGTTCTCTACTCAATAAAAGCAGGAGTTCCACAAGGTAGTGTTCTGGGACCTATTCTTTATCTGGTATACAGAACGGATATCCCAACTTCAAATAAAACCACAATTGCTACATTTGCCGATGATACTGTGATAATGGCTGTAAGTAAATCCCAAGCTGAAGCGACAGGAAATCTTCAGTCAGCATTAAATCACATAACACAGTGGACAGAAGACTGGAAAATTAAAGTCAACGAACTAAAGTCTACTCAAGTGACATTTTCATTGCAGTACATAGATCCAAGTTATGGGGTATATCTTAATAATAAGCGAATTCCACAGAGTAAATCTCTTAAATATGTTGGAATGCATCTTGATGAACGCCTTACGTGGAAGCATCATGCATGTAAGAAAGCAGAGCAAATGAAACAAAAACTGCGTGATTTGTATTGGCTGCTGGGACGAAAATCTCACTTGGCCTTGTACCACAAGATATTATTGTACATATCAGTAATTAGGTCTATTTGGACATAGGTGCTGAACTTTGGGGGTGTACAAAACCTTCAAATCAACAGGTTATCCAGCGAGTACAAAATTTTATTATTCGTGCAATGACAAATGCAAGATGGTACCAGAGGAATGATGACCTTTATGCAGACCTAGACTTGAAGTATGTACAGGAGATAATACAAGACTGCGCCTCTCGGCACGAGAAGAGACTACATCAAGATTCGAACGTCGAAGCCATCCAACTCTTAGATGTGGAATTGGACAACAAACGACTTTAGCGTCATAAGCCGCATGATTTAGTTCGCTAAGACCAATACATGTTATTAATCAATTATATGTATTACTCATTTAATCTGTAACAATAAGATTGTAATAAATAAATAAATGAAAAAAAGCTACGCTTCAAAATACCTCATTTTAATTGATTGGTGCGATTGGCGGTAAAGATTATTAAATGTTTGACAATTGAAAGGAAAGTGAAGTACTTTTACTAAACAAGGTCAGAGAGAGGGAGGAGGGGAGAGGGGGAAAGATGAGAGGGGAGAAAAGAAGAGGGAGAGGGGGAGATGAAAAGGGAGAGGGGAGGGGAGGGAGAGGGGAGGAAGAGGGAGAGAGGGGTAGAGAAACGGGGGGAGAGAGAGGGGGTAGAGAAAAGGGGGGAGAGAGGGAGAGGGAAAGAGAGGAGATTCAGTTCTAGCCCATAAATTCTGTATGCAACTATTTTTTTGACACGATACACACATTTTTGAAGATCTTCGACAGTTCTTAAAAAATTTGTCGACAAAGTACCTATTTTTTACTAGAATCGCATACATAAAAAAATATAAGCGGTTGACCTCAACCGCTTAGGAAACGGCCTGTCAAGAACACCAGTGTGACAAAGAGAAAAAATGTGCGAGTGAGAGGTCAAGTCTCTATTATCTCATTACAACTCCCTCCTTTAGCTTTACTATCGCAGAGGGCCCAGCAGGGAGAGGGTTTAGACGTCCCTCGAGGTACCCGAGTAACACACACACACACTTACAACACTACACTTACGACTTTAACACTTTACACTCACACTTACATTTAGGGAGGCGATAATAGCCTCAATGTGCTTTTCGCCATAAAAAAAAACTATCGCTGAGTAGTAACAGTTTGTTGACTCAGATTGGCAGAGTCTGTGTTACTAGACTGATGGGGAGGGATCTGCAGATGAATTCTCATACATCACGAGCAATTCTCGCACAGACCATTTATTAAGTGGCTGCACTGTAACAGTATCTAAATAACTACAACGAAGAGATGAATAAATAGTTTTCCAAATTGAAAAATATTTTTGTAACGGTATTAATAAACCAATTTTAGTGAAATATTATGTGAAAGCATCATTTATGAACGCTAATTACTCGAAATTCGTTTCAAATCATGTCACGTGTTTTACTGTATAAAAATTTAAAAAACCTTTTTCTGGTTAAAACCACAAAAACAGCGGGTTTTTTGTGTTTTCGTAAGATAATTTCATTTGAAATACGGTATTTTAGTATATTCGTGGGTTGTGGTGTATTTGCCGACATACAAAATTGTCGAATAACAAAGATGGCTGAATTTTAGGTTAGGGATCGTCGAACGGAGGGAAATGTATTTTTCATCATACATGAGCTTAATCCACCTCATATATATGTATGTATATATGTATATATATAAATATATATATATATACATAATAACTACAGTTACTTAACTCCTAAGACACCTAGATGCATCGGCCGCCTCGGTGGTCTAGTGCAGGGGTCTCCAAACTTTCCAGCCTTAGGGCCATACTGATTACTCCAGTAAGTTTTTAGGGCCAAAACCATATTATCATTGTTGCCGGTGGTAAAAAGTGAAATAGTCCATTGATGAAAAAAAAGTCCGAAAAAGTACGCAACGTTTAAAAAAGGCTGCAAATCGGACTGAAGTCCGCTAAACGGCAACACTGCATATTATTAATTTTCCTGTCATTATCTGTAATTTCTAGATTAGTCGTAGAGTACGAGCCATGAGGTGTAACGTGACACGACATCTGGTGGACACAAGCGGAAATAGGTAGTACCTTCTTTCGCTAACAGATGTCGCTAATAGCACGTACAGAATAATCTCGTTGGTTCGAGAAAGTTCTGGTGTCTTCCACTCACTTCTAGATGGCAGTAATTGGAATATATAAGAAGGCTAGTGGCGCAACCACAAGTCAGTTCCTATGACACTGTTGTGAAATAAAATAGTGCGTACCTCCTTAAAACGTGTTTGTGCGTGTTTAAGTTTAAGACATCTTTGTAACAGTATTTTGATTTGAATTGTTGCTTTTGTGTGTGATTTAGTAGTATGGAAAATAAGCGAAAAATTGATAGTGAATGCAGAAAATTCAAAGATCAGTGGAACATTCAGTATTTCGTAATTGAGTCCAGTAACAAGGCGCTATGTTTGATTTGCAATGAAAGCATAGCCATTCTCAAAGAATATAACATTAAACGTCATTATGATACAAAACATTTTCAAAATTACTCAAAATATACAGGAAGTTTGCGGACAGAAAAATTCGAAGCTATGAAGCGCGGATTGAAATCGCAGCAATCTTCATTTACAAAACTGAAAACTGAACAAGAGGCTGCAACTCGTGCCAGCTTTCGTGTGGCTCTTGAAATTGCAAAACGTGGAAAACCATTCACCGATGGAGAAATGATCAAAGAATGCATAATTGCAGTAGCCGAAGAAATGTGCTCTGAAAAGGTAAATTTATTAAAAACTACCAAACACTGTGGCTCGAATGGTAGAAAACATCGCTGAAAATATATCCTCTCAACTGTTCGACAAAAATGGACATGTTGAGTGGTTTTCTTTGGCCTTGGATGAGTCAACGGATGTGTCACATACTGCTCAGATAAAAAATGACGGTGGTTCAAAACCATTAGTCTTACAGTGTATCATTCATCAACAGTCTTTGTGCAGAAAATGTTTGAATATGTCTGAAGTTCTGAAACCAGTCATATCAACTGTTAATTTTATCAGATCTTTTGGGCTGAATCACCGACAATTCCGACAATTTATTGAAGAGATTGGAGAAAATGACTTACCTTATCGTACTGCCGTACGTTGGCTTAGTTGTGGGAAAGTCCATCAGCGCTTTTTTGAACTTCGAGCAGTGATCGAAATTTTTTTGAATGAAAAGCATCGCCCTCTTACTGAATTACAAAATAACGCATGGCTGTGGAAGTTAGCATTCTATGTTGATTTGACAAAACATGTGAACGAACTGAATTTGAGATTGCAAGGAGAAAACCAGCATCTTCCTGATTTATACACTAATATCAAATCATTCCGGAAGAAATTGATACTGTTTCAATCACAACTACGAAGTAAATGTTTTTCACATTTTAAAACATGTGAAATATACAGCCACACCACTGAGACTGAGTTTCCTATCGATTTTGCAATCGAAACTTTGAGTGCTTTGAAAATAAATTTTGATACTCGTTTCTCGGACTTTGATGCCATTGCGAATCAAATTAAGATTTTTCAGAATCCTTTTGATACTGACATTGAAACCCTAGCCCCGGAACTTCAAATGGAAATGATTGATCTACAGTGCAGTGATATAATTAAGAACAAATATCAAAACTCATCTATGTTGGAATTTTATAAGAGTCTTCCACTGACACAATTTGATATTTTTGCATAAATTTGCTCGTGGGCTGTTTTCTGTTTTTGGTACTACTTATTTGTGTGAGAAGACCTTCTCCAAAATGAAGTACTCAAAAATGTTTACAGATCTAAATTAACTGATGAGCATCTTAAATCTCTTTTAATAATTGGTACAAGTAAAATTAGTCCACAACTACAAACTATTGTCAGTGGAAAATCTCAATTACATAAATCTCATTAGTATTTCATATGTCATTATGCTTGTTATAAGTTATGTTTTTATTTAAAATGTATAAAATGTTAGTTGGATTCATTTCAATAATTTGTTAGTTATTATATACTGAAGTTAAATTTTCTGCATATTATACATGTCTTTACTCATTACAATTCTGTGTTTCTTTATCCAACTTATTACAAGAACAATAACAATAAGCCTACAACAATGTTATGAGTAGTTAGCCCATGACCATATCAATGTAGATGTCATATTAATAATTATTCAACATAAAATTAGAATACTTCAGTAAACTAAATTTAATTTGCTATAAAAAAATGTTCTCTAAAAGGAGTTTTCAAGTATGCTAGCTCTCCGCGGGCCGGATGTGGCCCTCGGGCCGTAGTTTGGAGACCCCTGGTCTAGTGGATAGCGTACTAGGCTTTCACCCCGAGGACCCGGGTTCGATTCCCGGCGAGGGC